>CADDXX010000244.1:579630-592281 GCA_902810485.1 Alauda arvensis | reverse complement strand
GCAGTGAGTGGCAGCTCTGACCCCACACAGGYTGGCAATTCCCATATGCCACTAGATATGCTTTGTCAGATGCCATCTTCCTGGTTTWATATTCTAGAGGAAAGGTTGATCTGAGAGGTGTTTGCCCACCATTTCCCTTTAGTCACCCTACATGTGGTTTTCTGTGGAAAGCTCCATCTTTGGGAGATGTTACTCTGCCATTCTGAATGTCTCTGTGTTCCTGGGGTGTCACTGAGATTTCAGCAACTTTGAAAGTAGTGATTATTGCTGTTATTTTTTGCCTGTTGTTAKTTTGKTTTTTATTTAACTGTYATGTTTTAAAAACTGTAWATAGTTKTATTCATTTCTCCTTAKTGGTGGAAAGGATCYGGTTAAAYTTAGGATTAAACCAGTTAAACTGGTTAAAAGRGGAGGTAACTAATTTTAGAGTGTTCACCCCTTAAAATTGTCTCACACCACGACAATCTGTTAAGACACAATTGAGGTGGTATCTTTGGCAAGGTATCTCTGTCGTCTCTTGTAAGTCAAACAGACTGGGGTAGGATCTCCARTGACTTTACAAACTCAAAAATTATATGCATTTTGTTCAAAGGGGATAAATGGAAAAAACTGTAGACATGGGTTGACTTCACTTTTGGAACCACATTTTCAGACTTMAAAAGGACAAGATGGATTCAATAYGGATTTTTRACCTCACTGTCTCTGGTGATACAATGACTGAATCTGTGGACATAGATGTCATTGACTGCAGCAAGTTAGATACAAATTAGGAGATCAGAATCTAGATGTGATGGCAACCAGTAAACAACCAGTTGGTAGGGCTCACAGGGACACAGGTAACTGGGCTGTAYTCTCTCTGGAGGATGTCAGTATGTGGTGTAGTGCAAGGTCTACCCTGGGACTTGCTCTTTTGAACATCTCTCTCAGTAATGAGGAGAGAATGCAGACCACACCCCTTAGGTTTGCTCAGGAGAGCAAGAGGAAAACATTTGACATGCTTGAGGGCCAGGCTGCCTCCTGTTGACCTGGATAGATGGAAGGAAGGTGCTTCAAGTGAAATTCAGCTCAGAGGCCAGCTCTGAAACTAAAGTCCTGCAGTAATAGCCCTGTTGGGGTGAGAAACAGTCTTGTGGAGATGGCCCAGCACRTTGCTGGACAGCAAGCTGAGCAGGAGCTGGCTGTTCAACAGCCAGCAGGGACAGAAGCACCTGAGGTGGTGTGAGCTGGCACMCAGCACAGAGGAATTGCTCTTTATTCAGTGCTTGTTGTATCACARGTAGATACAATTTTCATTTTTGAAGATTTTCTTCTGATTCATTTTCTGATGTGAGAAAAACATAGATAAACCAGATTTAAATCAGCAGAAGCTATGAAGGTGGGGCAGAAGCCCTTAGCCATGCATGGAGAGGCTGCAGTGCTAGGCCTTTCTTTTGGGAAAAGGGACAGTTTTGGGGGTGCCCAGTGTTATCCCAAGTATCACTGGGAGAGGGTGGAGGGGATGCAGATGGTCTCTCCCACAGCACCACATGCAAAGAGGGGGAAAGGCAGTGACACAAGCTGGAGTTCAACTCAGGGTGGAGATAAGGAGCAGATTTTTGCCAGAAGGTCCAAGAGGTTGGATTGGCTCTGAATTTGGGGAGTTTCATTCCTCAGCTGGGTGAAGTGTTGAGCATCTTGGTCTGAGCCCAGAACTGTCTCTTCTCTGGAGAAGAGATTGGACTAGGGAACTAGGTCTCTTCTAGCCTGATTTATGCTAAGATCTGAAGCTATCAAGCATCAAAAATTAGTCACATTTATTTAACTGAAGTTTAAACTTCAGTTGGTAAAAAAGGAGAATACTTTTACACACTCAAAGATGTGKTTTTTCCCAAGGAACATGTCCAATAATAATCTAACTGAAAACAGCAATATTTGCTTATGAGATTTCTAGTTGAGATTGTATTGTCAATAGAAAAAAACCCTGGAAATTAAATGCTGCAGGGATTTATTTTTTTCTTTAGCCTAATGCTTGAGCACGGATATCCAGTGGATTTGTCCTGTTTCTATTTATCTCCTTATCAATAGGAAGYGACAGAATGCACAGTTTTCTCAGACAGACTATATTGCAGAGGCCAGATGAGTATAAAACCTGATTAAACTTGTACAATGCCAGTATTCAGTAAGGTACAACATGGTTGACTGTTTTTTTTCAAAATGTGAGGGCATTTTCAAGGCTGTGAGGTTCCAGCTGCTGAGTGACAAAGATAATGACAAAAGATTTTCCCAAATGAAAGCCAGGAGCAGCAAGTAGTTACTGTACATGCATTTAATAACCTGACTCAAGGCATTTAACATTCCCATAGGACTTCCTAGGATTTGTAGTAATCTATCCTCTCTTTCACATGATTTGGGAGTAGTGGTAGCAGACAATCAAAGCCTAATAATTGTGCAGTTCATGAGGTCGTATTTTCAAAAGGTATTTAGGTACCTAAACAAGCAGATAAATAAATATCTAATGCAATTTTCAGCATGCTGATGTGTTAGACACAGTCAAAGCGCAGAAGTCAAGCACCTTAGCAGGTAAAATAGCTTCAAATATCTTAGGATTATGGAGGGAACATAGATACTCTCACACTGTTCTTTCTGTAAGTAAATTTCAGACACTCAGACACAAGAATGAAATCCTCTATCTGTGTGTGGGTGATGTCCTGTCATGGTTTAGCAATGGTACTACCCAATTTAGTGYCCCCYCCCCACAAGACTCTSCCAAACCAGACACCRCTCACTTGCTCCCWCTRCCTTCCCCTCCCACTTCCTGCTCTGTGGATGGAGTTGGGAATTGGAGGCACAAAACTTTGCATGTTAAGAGCAATTTGCTGGAAACACTGATGCCATAAGAAAATTAACAGTAGCAGCAACAATATTAATAAAAAAGTRYGCAAAAAGAGAGAATTATTTACATGCAAAAAATTCTCATTGCAGAGCCCAGACCAGCATGACTGCTGCCATGTATTCCCAACTGAAGGGGACATGGCTCCTACCCCAAAAGTGAGTGAGAGAGTCCCTTTCCCTCACCCTTGACATAAGATGCTCTCAAATAATATCAGGGTCCTGGCCATGCCCACGCTTCCCCAAGCTCTGCCCCGTCATGGCTACTGCAGAAAATGGAATTGTCCCTGGCTGAAACCAGGACAAGCACTCTCCCACAAGGCTCATGGTGTTTGGTGTCTCAGTGGCTTTCCCGAAAGCCAGTGCTCCAGCTGATTAAGTTCTTAACTCCAATACCTTCTCTATAATACCTATCAACCTTTGCTTCTCATGTCTTTGCACATCACAACCTAATTCTTCTTGTTTGGTGTGGTATTTTGTAGTAGCTTGCTTATAATTTGTTGTATAATTTTGGCTAAAGAGAAAGTCAGGCTCATCAACAGTTTCACAAAGGCTACTGCAATGTGAAAGATATATCTTCAAGGCAAAATCAAACATGGATTTTTAAGAAATAAATTTAGACCTAAATGATTAAATCCTACTTATTTCATGCTTTATAAAAAATTAAATCTAAATTATTATATTAATATGCAAGATAATATTATTTTTTGATTGTGACTGGCAGTGCTAAAAAACTATTATAAAACACCTATTTGTACTTCAAATTTGGGTCTGTAGGATACATATGGGTGCGCTTTGCTTATTGCTGTTGTGTTAAAAAATAGATACTGAAGGCAGCATTTCTGGAAACTACAATTTAATACCTCCTTTAATTCATGGACTCCTTCTTGTTGTCATTTCATAAAGTGCTGTGTGAAATGTGGAATGGTAACGCTGAGAATAAAGSAGGGGTCTCTTCACAGAAACTTTCCCACTCTGTTCTCCACTGGGATGCAAATTCCTCCAGGCAGCAACAGGCATGTACTATACAAGTGGAGAATCGAGATTTGTGTATCTGCTCATTTTTCATTTTTAGTGCTTGTATGTCTGCAAGAGACAAATTGTTATGGTTTTGCAGGCTGGAAAGAAGTTCAACCCTCAATTTATCTCATTCATACATGGTAGCTAAGCAGATTATACAGCGATTAAAAAGTGCTATAGTTCAATAGCACCCTATTTTTCAATATGGASTGCCATGTATCCCAGTTCTTATAACATATGCAAACTGATCTAAGGTATTTGGAAAGCTAAAAATTTTAGAAATAATAGCAGTTTGTTAGAGGAAATAAAGGAAAAAAAACATAGGGTGATCTTACAACTGAAATATTTTATTCTGGAAAGATCACTGATAGCATTGAARCATCATTGCTGTGAAGAAATCTGCCTCCTCATCACTCTGCCATGCATATAGCAATAAAATGAAAGATGGAGTCTTGTCTGTTGCAGAAAAAAGACAAATAGTAAGGACCAAATGTGGCCAGGAGAGATAGGAAACAGGAATGATTTTATAGGGACCATGGTGCTTATGTCTAAAAATGTTTGTCTTTTGAAATGCATTAGACTGGACCCAGAAGTAAAATCTGTTTTTTAGCTAGTGAGTCCAGAGCCATAAAGATCATAGAGCAGGAGCACCTCTGATGAAGCCAGTCTGAAAGTGTTTGGGTTGTTCAACTGGAGAAAACTCCAGGGAGCCTTATAGCCAGCTGACAGCATGTGAAGGGACCTAGAGAAAGGCTACAGAAGGATGTTTTACACGGGCATGTAGTAATGGGGAACGGCTTTAAGATAAAAGAGGGCACATTAAATTTAGATACTAGAGAGAAATTGTGCACTGGTGGTGTGGTGCTAGAATAGATTTCCCASAGAAGCTGTAGATGCCCATCCATGGAAGTAGTCAGGCTGGATGGAGCTTTAAGTGATCTATAGAGTAGAACATGACCCTGCCATGACACAGGGCTTGGAATTAGACAGTGCTTAAGCAGTATTCTATTAAGCAGTATTCCATTAAAAGCTATGTAAGAAGAAGCAAAATTACGTGTTCTGAGTGTAGAAAATGGAGCCCTGATGGGATGGTGGCAGTTTGGAGTTTTGTTTAMAAAAACCAAAAGGAAAGTTAAGAGAAAAATTGCATTGGACAGATGTGTCCTTTATTACCAAAGTGGAAAAAGATGCTGATTAARCAAAACATACAAGTCAGTGTTCCTTAAGTCAACAAGAGCAGCTCAAAAAACACATTAATCATGGCATTTACATGCATTTAAAACCAAGAAAATGGAACAAACTATATGCTGAGGATTATAATACAAAGTATAATTTATAAGTAGARTGCAGAGACTAAGGACATTAAGCAACTGGCAGATTTTCATTGCCTTTTTTYCCCCATTTGTTTTGGCTTATGGTTTATCTTCAGCAAAGCTCTTCTTAAGAAGGTCTTCAAATTTAATTAGTKTTCTAAAAACTGATGGTGATAATCTATAGAAAACTAATACCATTCAGAGATTACTACTGCTGTATTACTTTGGTTCTTCAARTAAAGCAATGCAATTAGATGTTTAGGCAATTTGGCAGTTGTTTCTATGGCATTATTCAAAGTACAGAGGGCTGTATTTTATTGTYAGTCTTGCTCTCACCCACCRAGRCATTTCAGCACTTGTTGAGAAATAGGAATAAAATATAACTAACCATGTGTATGGTCTTTACTCTTCAAGAAAAAAAATCGTTAGGGCTTCATGATTTTAGTAATGTTTCTAACTTTGATGAATAGGTTTCAATAGATGCCACCAACAACATACAGAAATAACTCTTTAAAAAAGCCATTTTACTGTAAAAAAAAAGTTATTCCACAGACAGTGACCTGTTTAAATAGAGTGCTCATGGTAAACTGCACATAATTTTCAACACATGCACATGTATCTGTATATATGTATACAGATATGTATATGAATATGTATATGTATATGTATACATTTACAAATGCATTTAAATATACATATATGTGTGCTCAAATGTTTCCACTGAATATTAATCTCTAGTATGTATAATGTCCCTATTTTATTTAACTGTTTATATTATTAACTGTTTATATTATGTCCCTATATATTTTAACTGCTGGAGAACAGCTRCCATGGAACTATTGCTCTGTGAATTCATATCCCAGATTTCAGACCACTCACTTCAAAGAAGGAAACAGCCTGTCATCATCCCAGARGTTCTTGTTTTTGTGAAAAACTTCAAGGGAAGTAGCTTCATAACCAGGTAAAAGAAAGTAAAGGCTGTTCAAGTTGAAGAAAAAAGGCAATATTTACTACAATTAGGTTTTCAGCTCATTCCTTGATACTTAGAATGAGCAGCAAGAAATAAAATGTGTGTATTTTCTTCACAGTGTTAATGGTTTTAAAATAGGCTTTGAAAAATATCTGGAAACAGTGATTCCTTTCTAAGCAAGATGCAATTGAAAAATAGTGGGAACATCAGTAGAAGAACAGTTCTGGAGGGTGCTAGACTATCAYTGAGCCAGTAATGTCTAAATAGATATAGGTGAAATATAAAGATTATTTCATGCTACACTTCAGCCAAAAAAACTTCAAAATTAACTGTGTCTTGTTCTGCATGGAAAAGACTTTCAAAAGAGCATTTTATTTTCCTATTTATATTTGCAACAAAGGTTTCCTGAAGACTATAGAGCATATAACCTGACCTAACAGTCTTGGTTCTATTTTAAAGACCGAGCAAGCTGCTGTAGCACAGACCTTAAAATTAATAATGTTTTTACAAATAAATGAAATACAGTTATTGAAAGACACAAATTAATTTGGAGTAGTTTTCTATATCTCTGAGGATGGTAATTTAGTCTAATGGGAATTTAATAACTCATATTTAACACATTACTAATCTGCTGTTTTGCTTACAGTAAACAAGAATTACTGAGATTATAAATCACTTATTTAAAAGGAAATCTTGAATTCCATGGAAAACCTGTTTTAGCTGAAAAAGAGCAGGTAGAAGCAGTTAGTCTTGTTGTTTTCAAATWATTTCAATTTTTGTTTTCATGTCTTGTACATAAGTAAACACAGTTAATTAAGGCATGCTCCCTCCCTGTCTGTCATACCACAGCTGTAAAAACTAGATTACTGCATTCAGTCATAGCTCTGAGCTAGGTCCAGCACAGTGCAGTGCTGCATCAAGAGGAAATTTAGACAATTTTTGGGAGGCTTCTGTACAAGACAGTGTGCTTTATCTTTTGAAAGTGAGAGACAAAAACCACTCTGGGAACTGTAAAGTCCTGCATTTTTCTAATTCCTATATGCCCCTTGTGTTTTTTAGGTTAAAAATCCTAGTTTATGACTTTCAAATCAAACTGCTTTCAGTAGGTGGCAACCCACTGATAGACCAGGGGAACTTCTCCTGCCTACCTTGGTAAGTAAAGATCACACTCTTATAGAGGCAAAAGACATTATTCCTAACATGCACGGATGTATAAATGACCCTTGCATAAGTGAGAGTTACATGGTAAAGAATTGATGCTTAGATTTCACCTGCAAGCATCATAGTTTTTACTTTGYATAGCAATAAAAATGAGAAGTTCAGGCAGGTTAGTATAGTTAACTGTATGTTAATTCACTGCTTTGTGCAGCAAGTCATCAGTCTGAATTATTTTCCCATGAACTTTCTTAATATCATGCTAATACAGAAACATGWCAGGGTATGGTACTTGCAGAATCACAGCATTTGATTAATTGCTTTTCTCTCTTTTTTTTTTTCTTTTTTTTTTRTTTAGATTTTTCAATACTGATTGTTTAATTGTCACTTCTTTAATACATTGATTGAAAATGAAAGATTTAGTAGCTGAAAGGAGAGTCATTCATTTATGCATTGCTATTTTATTTTCTCTGGGAAAAATTTTAGTCACAATATTTAGGCATTTCACTGAAATGTGTGAAGTAGAAGTGTACACAGGAGTATGATGTTCCTGYGAAATTTGACATAACTATTATTTGAAGCTTTTTTTTTCTTTTGGATGGGACATATTTGAAGAACTATGTACATYTCTGCTTTGGAAGAACCTGTTCACACAGAGGACACAGTCCAGCTTAAAACCTATTGTACCAAATATAATATCTGCTTAGTCAAAAGCATMATCTGTCCTGAAGGAATAAGACAGTGCCCAGCATGTTTGTAGCTTCTTGATTATAAGGCAATGATATAAAGCTTTTGAACTTCACAGTTCAGATTAATTCTGTTAAAGCTTCATCTGTAATGGTATAATCCACCTTGGGTAATAATAATGCCTTACATAATRAGTTACAGATTTTTAAAACTGAAATATGTAAAAGAAAGAAAGAGAAATGCAGCTAAATGAGCTATCAGCTTCTTTTATTTAAGCAATCATATGTACTTTAATAAAACAACAGGTTAACTAGCCAACAAGCTGCTTTCACATAAGGAACAAATGCTATGAAAGGCCATTAAAGTGAATTCTAATTACAGTTCAAAGGGAAAAACAGGAAGTGTGAAAGTGATCAGAAATGAGAATATCAAACGTGCTACTTTTTTTAACTTCATGTCATCTTTCTATTTAGTGAGCAGTCCAATATAAGATTCTATGATATGGGTTTCATTGTCAGAGTCCTCTGCATAAAAAAACAGATATACTTTAAATTTTGTAAATTGATASCAATAAATACACAGTTTTTCAAGCTCAGGTATCAGTGTCAGGATTAAAAAACCCTCCAAAAAACAGAGATAATTCAGGAACAGGTCATGCACCTTATTAGCAGCTCTTTTTAGGCTTAAAAACACGACATGAAAATGTATTTCTTAAGTGAGATTTCCGTGTATGTTTGCAATGTGAACTTCTGAAGTGCATCTACGTAGGACACTTCTTAGAACTTGAGCTCTGAAATGGCTAATCCTCTTATAATTCTTAACTAAAGCTATTTTATGGATGATGGATAAGAGAATGACAAAAAAAAAAAAAAAAAAAAAAAAAAAAAAAACCAACAAAAAAAACCCCACACAGATGTATAAGAAAATGTTTATCATCTACAAAAAAATAATGGTTGAAATTGACGGTGGCTGAGAACTCTAATTTGCAGCATAACTGGATTTGCAGGCACCCTGCTAAGGAGAACAGTTTTAGATATTCCCGTTAGTTGCTGATGGACGTCATGCTTGCTCCAGCTGTCAGGAACACAGCTGTTCTGTTTCCCTTTGAGTGATCAGTGCTGCTGATGCCCTCCAGCCAGCATGTTCTTTGATAAGGTCCAACAGAGAGCTGTGAATGAGTTGAWGGCTGGGCTTCTAACAGCAAAATGCAAAAACAAATTTCACAACAAATTGCATTTTCACTGCTGCCTGATGTCAGCCAATTAGAATGGGTTGAATTTGTYCTAGTACAGTGGCTTGGAAGAATCACAGTGGAACAGTTTTTTTTCTTTTGATTATTAAAGCAATTACAGGGGAAGGTTGCTTTCTGTTAAGGAAGATATTGYCATAATACTCTGTAACTTATTAAARCCTAATCCACATAATCTAAAAAAAGGGTACTAGACTTGAAGGGYTACATTTTGTAACTTCAGTTTGAAAGATATATCATCTTGATCTGATTGCRTTGGTAAGAAGAACAAATCATTAAAACAGACCCTATMTTTTCCTTCTTAGTTKTGAGGAAACTTGTTTCTTGCTTCAGAAATGCATRCAGATAAAATGCACCTACTCATGTAAATACAGATAAGTATATAATGCTCAGAACAATTTCTGAATGGGTTTTCTAATTGGGTGGAAGTCATGAAGAAATCTTGATGTCAAAGTTACCAAAGTTATGTCAAAGTTATATCRAATTTATGTCAAAGTCTAGTTATCCAGTTGTGTACAGAATATTTAAAAACTATGCAAACTATTAAAGTGTGTCATAAATATAGAAGAAGCTATATGTGTCATATCTAAAAAACATATATGATGTTTACTGTGAAGACAGACAAAATTTGGGGGAAAAAACAAGGGTTCTTAAATMTGAATATATTCTATTAATATATTCAATGCTTTTTCACCAATGCTTAAGTTTTGYGGTGTTAAGATTTTTGTGGGCCAAAATGTGATATTGTGTAAACATATACCAGAGCATTCCTTTCCAAGCAGTATATCTGTGTGACTGTTTCTTTCTGAATATGTGATGCACCTAACTCTTCAGCATTAATTCTAATTAATATTTTTGTCAGGGAATTCAGAATATTTGCTCTCTGAAAAGTGAAAAACATTTAAAGTATTCATCATATATTTTTTTTAAGTAATAGGCTGTCACCATACAGAAAGAAATTATTTTCTCTTTTCTAAATATTTCAAGTTTTCTGTGATAATATTCCATAGTGTAAAAAAAACTCTTTACACCTTATTTCAAAGTCCATCCTTCCATCTCTTTTTGGTCTCCAMTTTTTATTATTCTTAAAATACTCACTATTGGTTTACAAATCTGATAATTCCTACRCTGAATGAACTGAATAAATTTTCCTTCTGAAACATTCTCCTTTGACCTGTTAAATAAGCACCTGGAAAAATTATTTCTCTAGGTCAGCCTCTTTATCAGTCTAATAGGGAAATGTCTTTTGAAGTTTCAAACATTCTTTCCAGGTTAGAGTAACACCCACTTGATRAAAGGGTGTTTGAAGTTTTCAGAAATTTGGGTATTTATAGAAGACAAAAGTAGGTAATTGCCAAAAGGCTGTGAAGTTGAGATCGCAGAAATGAGATAAAATACCACACTGCAACGATTGAAATATCAGCTGCATATAGAACTATAAACTTGTATAAAAATTCTAAGAGGAAAAGAGAGCAGTGTAAAAGACAGTCCATGCGCAAAAGGAAGGAAAAAATTTAGAAAACTGAAATCATTAAGGTAAAAAAACCTAAGGTGTTGTATGCCTGTTAGAAGGGTAAGATGGTGCTTTTTGACATTTTCTGGACATAGCCTCTAAGATGTCCCAGTGTACCAAGACACATTATTTCTGGCCTGTGATGCAGTTTTCTCTAACTAGGTGTGATTGCACATGCTAGAGTTGCATGCAAGTGAATACCACAGTCCCTGATACATCCTTCCCCCTGTTAATGCCTCCCCATTCTCTTTCTCTTGGGGACACAGCCTTATAACATGCATGGTGCAGCACAGTAATGAATACCAAGCGGTGAGAGAAGCTTCTCCAAACCACCCATGAATCATCCAGCATTTCCAGAGACTRCCTCTCTGGGAATTCAGTCTTGCAGGGATCATATGTGTCTCCACAATGTTTAGTACTGTGACCCTTAGCAGTTCTGAATCTATACAGTAAGACAACACATGACAGKAGGACAAAACATGGAGTGCTAGGTTAGTACAGTGTGAAATATGATCAATAAAGTCTCTAGCAATAAAGTAAATTATTGAGCTGAAGTGACTTGGTGTGGGAGTCTGGGAACACAACAGTGATARATGTGGAAAGCACTTCATTGAATTACCTTGCTCAGTACTATTGCTCACAATTCCATCTTATTCTACTAACTCTCCAACAATTTATCATTCTATTTTTCAGCAATTTATAAGACATTTAGCAAGGGAGCACTAGGGCTACCTAGGTTTTTTTTCCGTGTTCTCAAATCGCTTTGTATTCATTATTATGCTTAGTATAAGAAATAATGTTTGTTATTAGAGAAGCTCAGTTCTATAGGTCTAATCTTTTCAACAAGGCAAACATTTTTTAAAATCTCATAAATCAAGTTTCAGAAGTTTTACATTGCATTCTACACAAGAGAGAGGCAAATAACCTAGTTCTTAACATTCCAACATCCTTTGGAAATCCTGGAATTACAGAATTATACAATGAATGAGACAAAAAAGGACTTCTGCTGAATAATAGAGGGATGTATGTGACCTCAGATTTTTGTTTGCTAAGTCAAGCTTTAAATATATGTATATGGAGATAGAAAAAAAAAAAAAAAAAAAAAAAAAAATCAGTGATCAGCTTTTTCCAATATTGGATTAACCTGTTCAAGTGTTTGAGCAGTGTTTGTATATATAAAAAAATTCCTATATTCCAAACTGTATCTGCTTCCTCTTCTCTTTTCACATCTCTGAGTTTATCTCCATCTTCTGTAAATGCTCTCATTAGGTAGTTAGATAGCTCTTCTTAAAGGTGAAGAAAGCCCAGAGAACTTGCTCCATGATACTCCTGTGGATTGAGATGAGCCTGATTTACGAGTCCCTGCATCTTCCCTCTAGTGTTTTTTAAAGATGTGCATTTTTCTGTTTTCGACTTCAGCGTTTTAAGGACACCATTTCCAGTGGGAATTAAAGGAAACTATTYAAATGACTGTGGCCCAAAAATTYCCTCCCACCTGWAAAACYGTGTCAGCATCTGCAGAGCAGGCAAAGATTGGGCCTGCTTMTAAATTGATATATAGAGTTACTTCAACTTTTGTGCTGGAAACTTGAGTAGATACACAGTGCTATCAATATTGTTAAAAAAGGAAAGCAAGCTAACTTTTCCATAATACACATATTGCACATAGACCTTCTGCTAATACTCAGCACTTTTTAGGTTTTTACTGTAATTGGTCTTTTTCTTGCTGGTGACATTTATATACATCTGCTCTCTATTTCCTTAGTATTCTGTGTAAACATCACATTAAATATTCATGGCATACACAATTTGAGGCTGTGCTGCCAAAGGCAAGTAGATAAGAGACAAAACTCTCAATTTCTAAAATAAACCATAA
>CADDXX010000244.1:554926-570562 GCA_902810485.1 Alauda arvensis | reverse complement strand
AAAAAAAAAAAAAAAAAAAAAGGGTGAAAAACTGATTTCAGCTATCCTGATACTTCCTTGTTTTTACACTGCCATTTTTGGAATGCCGTACTCACTGAGCATGAAGCTCTAAGTAATCACAAATTCTGATAAATGGACTATCAGATGACTTATTTAGAATAAAATGACTCTCAACACTACCAAAGTGCACAAATGAAAAACCTGCAATGGGAGGAAAATCTTCCATGACTGCATTACATTTCTTTTCCTCCTATTTTGCAAGTTTGTTTTTCTTTCAAATRAAAGGGAGAGCAGGAAGATTTTGAAGTGGTGTTTGCCATCCATTGTCAGTGTAGAAACTGTTCCTCTAATGCAACAAATTTCACAGTCCACTGTGTTCCAGGGATTAGTACCGTTCTCACTTAATTTCAGCCACAGCACTCAAAAGCAAACTGTRGTCTCTTGATATTACTACAATATAATGATTAAATGAATTATAAGAGCCTTAGACAATCATTTGCCTTGTACATATTAATTCCCACCCTTCCCCTCCCTCACCATGAGAGGAGCAGATAAGAAGTATTTTCAATGCTCTGAGTCCTGAAACTGGTGTGTCCAGCTGCCCTTGATCACTGATATGGAGCTGAGGTACCAAACTGTGGTACCAAGATTTTCCAAGCAGTGACTATCATGGAGAATCTTACAGATAAAATTATTTCTTAATCCTTACTGCTTTCTTCATCAATGACTGTGGGTGTATGTTTATCCAATTTAAAATTAGCTTGTACTCCCTTTTGTAGCTCCTCTGCTGTCAATGGAAAAAAAAATTTCCATAGCTGTTTCCCCACAGCTCTTCTCTACCTTCAAGTAGCCTACTATAGAAAAAAGAGAAGGAATAAAAAAATTGAGAGTAAAATGGCATTTTAGATTCTTTTCTCTGTAGGCTCATTAAAATTTACAAATGATAGAAGTGAAGATGAAAAGAAAGTATTGCTTAGGATTGGTTACGTTTTTTTTCGATAGGCCTTAGTTAAAGTTGCAAGGCCTTTATTTTTCATACTACCTAGAGCAGCTTCTAAAARCAACAAAACCCTGATGAATTATTTCAAGGCTTGATTTCAAGTTTCAAATATAGATAATTTCAAAGGCAAATTCAGAAAATTTCAAAGTGATCTTATTGCCATTTTTAGAATATTTTTCTGATATAATGCACTTTCATGTCTATTTTAAATTGATTGGTAATCACAGAAATTATTCTGAGCACTGATAGAACTATGTCTTCTCTCACAGAGCCACTGAATGACTGCTAAACCACAGCTGTGATATCAAGATGGGAAATTGTGCCAGTAGATCACAACAATTACAATAAGCAAATAAATACAGCCAGGATCAAAATCTAGTCWGTGGTTTTCCTGCATGAACAAAGGCTACTAACAGCAGCAAATTCGAGCACATTTTTGTGAATGTGAGCCACGGGAATATTCATATTTACATTTAAGCTTTCAAAACAAAGATTCGATTATTTTTAATTGTGTGTGGCTTATAACTGACACCAGCTTCTGTTGATTTATTTTATGTCTTCTCAAGCATATCTCAGTTGTGAATCATCCCTTCGTTAACAATACTTTCTTTTAAGAGCTAATCTAAAGTTTTCACCGATTTCCCATATATGCATAAGCCTGCCTAAAATCAATTATGTTGTCAGAAGCATGGAATTGGCAAGCATTGTAGATAGGTAAATTATCCACCCACAGACAAGTGCAGAGAGAAAAAATATATAGATGTGCAAGGATAAGAATTTTTTAACTTAYCAACATTTGGAAGAGCAAGCAATAAGCCCCTCACAGCATTTTCATTGCTGTGTATCACAGTACTTGCAAGAAGTTGGCAATAAATCATTGATATTAAAGCTCATGTCTAGGTGCTAATAGTCAATTACTGCATTCATTTGTAATGACAAAAAATATGTCGTACTACTTTAAAGATACATCTGTTACTCTTTATGGATGTCAACCAGGCTATTTTCGTATGTACTTCAGCTGCAAATTTCAGATTACAACAGAAGTTTTGATTTACCTATTAGGAGTAAGATTTATTTACAATTTTCTTCTGGTAAAAGTCAAATGGTAATACAGAATGTCTCCTCAAGTTTCATTCTGGCAATTACCATAAAAGATGGAATGTAAACACCCAAGCTGGCTATTACTCAGTAAGGAAAGCATCTTCTTTTTGACTTGAAGGCTCACTAAAATCAAATGTGATAAGAGGCAAGATGGCACTCTCAAGCCATGTTRCTTTTCTCTTCTTCAGGGACAGAATAGTTACTGATGTACCATGAAGAGTCAGCCTATAATTGGTTTTTGTTTTTTTTTTTTTGGTTAAAAAAAAAAGATGAATGCAGAGATGGGGTGAACTTAATAGCAAATAAGGGAGGGTAAAATGATTATTTTTTTTAAATCTATAAAAGCTGTAGACTAACAGCTAAAMAAAATCCCCTTAAATATTAGAATTCCTGACAGCTGCAAGAACAAGAATCTTCAATGGCAGTAGCCAGTACTATGCAACACTGAACCATGTAATTTACATCTTAGTGAAATTAAACATAGTATAATGGCTTAGCTTCCAGGCAACAATACTATTAAATTTGCTGTAGCGATTATGACATCATCTGAAACCCCAGGATACACTTTCAAGCCAGCTATTATGCTTGTAATATGTACTGCTTTTCTGGTTAGTTTTTCATTTAATTCAAAGGATTATATTTTTCAATGGCTGCACAAGCTATCCAGCAGAATGGCTCTAGAATATCAGTGAGCCAAAGTAATGTCACTTAGGGAACAGAAGTGATATTATTATAAGAGGAAAGAGGTCAGTAAATTACTTGGTATCACTCAAACAATACTTGCTATAATATGCCTTCTCTTTCCTTATCCAGGATGTCTTTTATATTTTGCCAAAAAATGCTTCTGAAGCTTTTAAATACCTACTACTATAAAACCRTGTATTAAGTAGAATAAATATAAGTAAGGGGTTTTTGTGGGCCAATAATCTGGTGAAGACCCTAGATGGATGTGCWAACAGTTTTCCTTATTGACAGCAGCACAACAATCTCACCCCGGAAGATTTTCTGTGATCAGGGCTCCACCAGTGATTGCCTCAGCTGCCTACATGTCTGGGCTCTGGTTCTCTRAGGAGCTGCCAAGAGCAGTTCCACAACTTGAATGATATTGAGATGGATGGGGCAAACTGCTACAAACTGTATAGAGTGGTGAGAATAATAAATTCTGTTCCTTTTAATGTTTAAACATATGCTTAACTGTACTCATCCAAGGAGGTGCTGAACCTACACAGGCAGGTTCACACACATATTGTGTGTGTGCATAGAAATGTGAGACAGATTCTCTTCTTAAGGGTAATATTCAAAGTGTCTAAAATAATCAGAGTCCAACTCACTGAAGTTGGCAGTCTGCCATCTCTTTTTCATGCCATAAACTTCAAAAATTGCCAAAAAATTTAAATATATATTTATATAAGGTACCACAATGTTTAAAAGTTATATATCTCTAGCTCTACAAACAACGGTATGCATGTCATATGTTTCTGCATATGGCTTAAGGGCAGGCAACCAGCTTTTCCTGCAACTTCTGACTGGATGAGCTGTTCCTTAGTAACAGATTAGTATTGATTTCAGTGCCAGGAGTCTTACAGAGCTAATCTTTATTGCCACTGAGCAGGTTTATCAAAAGTTACATCCTTGTCCTTCCACGTCCTTGGTCAATTCCAGTGCCTCAGTTGGTTAATTAGTTAGCTAAATGTGGATATGTTTCCCCTCTTCAGAGTTCATCTACCAGTATTTGATTGAAATATGCCCCCTCTTTTTTCACTGAATCAAAGGTATCAGTCACSCTGTTGGTAGATTGCTTTTTGTACACATAGATTTACTAAAACAGCAAAGTGTTCAAATTCAGGTATAGATTGATCACAATTCATAATCAAACTCACTGATATATTTGTGAGCTCTCTTCAAAGATTCCTGTGGCATAAGCAAAATATTTTTCTAAGTAATTGAGATGTAAACTGATSTTTTCACAGCCTTACTTGCCTGCAATTATTTTATTACTCCATTGGTTTCTAAAGGTAGAGCAAAAGTAAGTTCTCAACTGTGGTTATTTTGATTTTAAATACCATAGCGATGATTTTGCATGTTAGGCTCCTGAGGTGGAGGAATTGTAGTCTTTTCACTAGAAATAACCAGGAGATATGCTCTAAGAATGCWGCTAATGCAAAAACAGACCTAGAGGTCATCTGAAGACATTGAAGTTCCTCTTCAATGCCGACAAGTCTTCAGTTTTACCTGTCTCCTTTTGCCAAAGCAGTCCTATTGCACCACTGGCTGCAAAACGCCAGCTAAAACTGGCTTTACTGGAGACAGAAATGTAATTTGGTCACTCCACTGAGTTCCCTATTCCAAAATGCTCTTGACATTCCAAGCAGTGCAAAAATACACTSTGTGTGTGTAGCCTCTGACCAAACGTAAATGCAGTGCAGGTTTCCTACAACTCATGAAGAGTAGTGAAGCAGCTAGTGAATGTTACAGCTCTTCTGGCTGCTGTCATTACCTAAGTAACAGCAGCTGATTAATCCGTATTTTTCTWTGGCTTCTTTCACCAGCTAAGTACATTTTCTGGATAGACAGCACTGTTTGTGGAGGGAAACAGTGTATGACTGAGAAGAGATGAATTTTGCAATGGAAAYTCAAAAACTTTCCAGGAGACTTTTATCTCCCTTTATAAAAACAAACAAACAAACAAATCAATTTGGGGATGAATCCTAAATTCATCACTCTTTCATACATATMATTTGTTCTTCCATGTTCCTACAATACCTTCAAAGCCCTAGTTTCTAAAGCATTTAATAATAATAAACAAAAAAAACCCCACTTCTCCCCGTCTCAGGTTTTCTGCACCCTGAGAGWTGATGATAGAGTTTGAAAGAGAGCCAAGGCCAGGCAGCTGCTTTGAAGAGTTGTGTATTCTTATCTCTAAAAGTTCTCTCAGTCCAGTGTGATGTTACCAGGAAGSCAGAAAAGCAGAATCTGACCCTCCTACAAAGGCACCTGAACTTTTATACCCTAAACTAYSYTAACAATGTTTTCCTTTAAGTACCAATAACTATGAACCATGTCAGATAGTGAAATCTTACCACAAACCAATAAGAAAAAGCCACCCCCACTGCAAAGATGGAGGGAAGAAGAAGCAGGAAAAGAACAATAAACACGCCCTAATTCCTCCATCTTTGCCCCATTCTACCTATATAGTGAAATCTAAAAATTCTATTTTTCACCSTGTGACCTAACAAAAATCATACCAATCAAACCCATGTGGACTGCATCTCCTMTTTTAGATGTGGCAGCTTTTTTCAGGGGGTTAAATCAAAGGAATAGGTATTTTTGGCTCTTTTGGCTCTGTCCCAAGACCCACGGGGTCCAGAGCCTCCAGGGACCCTTAATGGGGTAACCCTGTTTCCCACATCCCCCTGCTCAAAAAAAAAAAAAAACCCCAAAAGACAAAAAACGAACCCCCCAAAAACCAAATCAAACCAACCAAACAAATAAACAAACCACCTAAATCTAAACTTGTCCAGGAAGAGAAACTAGTTACATTAGCTCAGCTTACTGTATGACARGTAATGCCTTTGAAGCACAAATGCACAACTGACAATTGCATTTACAATTACTACAGAAGAGATGCAAATGTCTGAGAGACTGACAGGCAGCTGTCCCTTTCAGCTACCACTTACAAAGTTGCTTTTAAACAGGCTTATAAGAGAGGCATTGCAGAAACTCAGAAGCAGACAGGTGTAAACAGCGAAATCAATGYCCATAAGCAATGCCCAAAAGATACAATTCTTTTAGCCTAGACTGCTCCCTCTTTTACCTCCACCACTGCRAGCAATGCAACATGTTGCTGAGCCATTTTGTTAATTCTTTGATATTTTTCCTCTTATTCCATTTATTCTTTGATAGCTGCTGGTATTAAAACTGATGTTTGCAAAACTGAGTGAGTTGATTAATAGGTATTTTATACATCTGGTATTTCCTCATAAAAGACTGGTAAACTTATTTCAATTATCATACCACCAACAAGGATGCAATCTGTTCACAATGGCTGTTTACGAGTGGCTGCTTTGGGTAATGGCTGTTTTCTTAGCATGGGAAATGAAATATAATATTATTAAGCAGAGATATGCAGAATGGTGTGTCAACTTATCCATCTTCCTGATGTTTATAGGCTTAATTTTTTGTAATGTTTATTTTATTTTATGGGACCAAACGTTAAAGTATCACTTATTTGAAAGCATCTAATTTCTTTTATTTTTGTTTTAATGTCCTTGAATATTAGCATCCACAAATTCATGTGCAATCAGTGCAGAAAACCTGTGGTAGGTAGTCTATTAATCCTATTTAGAGAAACATGTTGTAATGAGCGAGATAATGAACCAAGGAGTTTAATTTTTTTATGTTTTACCCACAAGGCTAAGGTTGTCTTCTCTGGTGGTTTTGTTTTAACACATCACCTGTAAAATGYCTTAAAATGATGCATGATAATGTCAAAATTGCTATTAAAATACAGTGTGTATGAGAAAGCGGGAAGTGCAAATTTAAGACTGGATGGTGAGGAAACAGACACAAATATTGTAAACATTTTAAACATAACAATAATTTAAATGATGTTAGATTAATACCTCAGATAGTGAAAGAAAGCATTGTGGTAAAAATTCAGCTTCTTAGGAATCATTAAYGTACGACTATTTTTGAGCAGGGAAAGAGTTTTTCTGGATTTGCAAATCTACCCATCACACAATACCTTCTTAGATTTCAGTAAATAATATTTGAATTGCTAAATATATCAGAACACTCTCATAAACAACTTACATGTCTAACAGAAACAGTATCTGTTTCAGATACTCACATATTTAAGTCTGTCATACAGATTTGAATTTTGATTAAAGTTTAATTTGGGGGAATAGGAGGATAAAAGCATATTTCTTCAAAATATAAATGGACAATGAAAACATAAATGCTTCTAAAATTATAAAGAGCTTTCAAATCTAATGTCTTCAACAGGTGCTATCTCAGACATCATCCATGTTTAGGCAGACACAGAGACATAGAAAACAGAAATCACATAGGTGCTCCTGCCAAATAAAAATTTCATGCTGCCTGCCATTGCAAAGTTACTGCATCTAAGAAAACTATTTAGAAGGGAATGTTTCCTTTTATTTTCTTCCCTCATACCCACTTAACATAGGTTGAATGTTTTGGTGTCTGCCACCATGTATGTTTGCCCTCTTTGCATGTAAACCTTGACGATTAGTGGTGATACCACCTTTGTTCTGCTGTCAACTTTCACCTGCACTGTGAGGCTGTTATAGCTCCTTAGAGTAAATGTGGATGCATTCTGCAGCTGTTTAGTGTTGGGGTTTATTATTTCCTGATTGTATTGGTTTGTTCCAAGCTACCCCCTTTTGCTGTTTGCCCTTGGTTCTGCCTGGTCTGCCTCCCTGATGTGCCCYCCCCTGGCACCTGCCCGTCTCCCCTGAGCCCCTCCCCTCTTTCCAGAAAGTTCCCTGAGCTCCTGTCCATCTCCCTTGTGCCCTCCCCGGGCACCTGTCTGTCTCCCTAAACCTCTCCCCTGTTTCTGGAAAGTTCTGCTGGTTCCCCTTGGTGATTTGATGTTTAATGTTTGTCCCTCCCTCGATTTGTCTCTATTGCTCCCAGTTGATGCCTATCCAGATTGTAACCACACCCCGATCCCTCCTGATTGGTTTGTTGTTACTGTCCCTCCCCCTGTTAAAAGGTGTTGCACACCCCTGAGAGACACTTCTTTGGGTAGTCCCCCTCTCAGGGTAATTTGCCAAGCTGAATAAACCCTGAGAACTTAGACTCCCAAAGGAGTCAGCCTCTTTTTCCAAGGGCAGCAGGAAGGTTTCYACCACCACTCTTGCACCCACCAGGGTCTGTGTGTGTCCTCGACCCACAGATCGTGACAGGGTCGCCTCTGGGCTGAGCTAGCCCTAGAAGAGAGGGACCACCTGCAGTTTAGATAATATCACCTTCCCCTTCACATTATTATTCTCACAGTACTTGGTTCTTGTAAGCCTCAGCTTCTCAGCAATGTCTTAAAACAGAGCAATAGCTGAGGATTTTCCAGAAGGAACTATATTTCTGCTTTCCTAAGTTTAAATAGTATGAGACAGACAGTTTCAAATGCACTAATGTCACTACCACTAAAGGGAGGCCACTCTAAACATGCCACTGAAGTGTTGCCTCTGAAAGCTTCTGAAAGCTTTAGTTTTAGGAAGCCAGACTGACTTCAGTAATGCTTACCCGAGCTCCAACAACTTCAGCTACAAAAGATACCTAAAATATCTCTTTGCTTATTGTGTAAGACTGACTCCTTCTGATTATGGTTTTTGAGATGTAATTAATGACATTTATAGTCTCTTCTACATAGCCAAAGATGCTGGAAGGACAAAGAGGTTAAAAGGACCATTTAAGAATAAGGAATGAATTGAATACATTAAATTTATTGGGTGAAACAATTTAATGAAGAAAAATACTAATTAAATTATTAAAAACTAGATTGCAAGTAGTAATTAAAAAGGCTGTTGCTATGCAACCGAAAGGATTTTTGTGACAGAGTGCAGAAATATGTTTGTTAAGTATGCTGGTATTTCACTTTGACCTTTTTCAGTCATACACCTGCCCAAACTGTCTGTAAATGTATTTTTGAGAATGATAACATTAAAGATATCTGAAAGACTATTGGAATTAGTTAATGGCTTTTATTATGGTTAAAAGGTTAAGGAATCTGTGAGTTAAAAATAGATACACATATACAGTTATGTATAGAATTTATATGCTGGTATTTCATCATAACTGATGGATTAATTCCTATCCCAAACAGAGGTCCTGATCCTAAAGACATGAGAACATTAATTTTCATTATGTAGTTTGTGTGCTAAACCTGCCCTCTCCTGAAGGTTTTAATTARCAGTTAAATTTATTACTTGTATCAGAAACCTAAGCAATTGTTCATAACAACTAAGGCCAGCTTTTGCTTTCCCTGAAGTACTTAGACTAAGATGTGTGTTGGTTTTTGATACAATATCAATTGTTACATGAGAAAGATTTCTGTTGCTGTCATGTGATACTGATATGTGGAAGAGAGAACACCAGTATATAGCTAAAGAGTGACATACAAAAGAATATTGTTAGGGCACACATAAAATTCTACGAAGTATAAATTTTGTTCAAAATATGTATTTAGTGCTTCCACATTACCCATAGTCAAGCAAATTCTGCCTTGGACTGTGCTTTGCAAATGAGAGGGAGATCTGCTTTGCTGGACCTGAAGGACTCAGCTCAGTGGTTAAATCGGTAATTTCTTCAGGGTGATTACTAGTTGTGTGACTAACCCAAACTCCATTTCCTTTAATTCCCTATAATCCCACATTTAAATGGCAAAAATTTAAATATTTTGCTTTGATGATGTGGATTCCTTCCCACTGATATCTCACCCAGAAAACTGGAGAGAATCTGAAATGGGTCTAACCAACTAACTTCTTGAGAAATGCTGGATCACCACCAGCAAAGGGCTTGCTCTCTGGTTAAACMCTGTTCTCTGCACTGTCACTCGTTTCCCCTTTGATTTTTCAGTAAAAGTATGAACAACAGTAATTCTTAACCAGAATGGAATTTTTTACAGATATGAGGTCCTAAAAGACATTCATTTGCCCTTTCTTTTATTGCCCTTATGCTTCTTTAATTTCCAAACCTAAATTTATTATTGTTTTCTAGATAGCTTCTCTTCAAACAACTATTCAGAATAAACCCTAAAGCCTCTTTTCAGGTGCTGGAGAAGAGGAACGATCAGATCTAAAGACAAAGTATATCAGTAGGGTGGAGATTCCTAAAGGGGACATTTGCTTAACATTTGTGCAGCAACATGTAAGCTTCTGTATGCTCTTACCCTTCTATGCAAGGTGTCTAGGTGAAAACAGATTCTGTAGGTTCTCTCTCTATATTAAATATACATATGTGTGTGTGTGTGTGTGTGTGTGTACAGTTAAATATTCAACACCTAACTGGATACAAAAAGTGGTTCAGGTGACTGCTGCCATGCCAGAGGAAATGGTATTGGTTGGTGTTTCTGGGATTATCTGTTGTGTTTTGCAAGAAAGAAATAATGGTTGTATACTAACAAGTCTCCTTTATTAAGAAATAATAAAAGTACAAAATACGCATGTCTCATATTCCAATATGAAAACAGTACGAGCTTAGGGTAGAGGGTAGAAATAAAAACAATAACAAAAAATATCTAGTAAAAAAAGCCCCTATAATAATGAAAAAATAATATTTTGTCTACAGAAATGTGAAATTATACCTTATGTAAGTGCCCCTGGCTAATTTCTATCTAGTGTTTACATTTAAAATGAAGTTTCAAGCAGTGTGCTTAAATCTATCTTAAACATTTGTCATTTTACAGATGGTAATATACATTACATTTTTCCACAAATATATAGATGCATCCTGAAAACTTCAAGCATTGCAACTGAAGTTTGGTATTATGAATATTCTTTGCCTTTTAATGAGCCATTGATAAAAAAAAGATTAAATTTAGTCCACTAAAGAGCAGTAAATTATTGTCAAAATACTGAAGTTAAAAATTTACTTCTGAGAGGATCTATTAAAAAGCTTTTATTTCTTTCCTCCAATTTCACGAAACAGAGCTACTTGACACCTAAGTATTTCAATTAATTGGTGCTTCTAGTTCTGTGAGATGTAATTACAAAAGAACATGTCGATTTCTATAYGTGTGTCCTGATAAACTCAGTTTTATCTTGAATCTATATAGAAAAGCAGGTTCAGAATCTATATTTAATCAAGGAGCACCACCTTCCCTCTCTTATTGTTTAAAGACAATTTTGAAGTTGTAGAAAGACAAAAGAATGTATTCCACTGCCCGGTGAAGTTACAACTCTCTGAAAAATATTCAGTTTTTCTGGCCTCCAGATAAAAGACAAATATAAATTACAGGAAAACTTCAGCATCACTGGAAAGACAGGACCTAGAATACAGCATTATACGTCAGAACTATTTATAAATACATTAAAAAAAAAAAAAAAGACCATTTTAGAGGAAAATCTTACCCAACACACCAGTGACAGGTAAAAACCACAGTAGTTCTCTATATTTTGGAAAAGATTTTTTGCTGACTATAAACCTTCTCTGTAAGTTGCCATAGTGAATAACTGCTAGGCACAAATCACAAGAATAACATCATAAAGCTTTAATACCCTTGGCTTTAGTAAATTAGTCAATTACCCAATAATAAAATGAGTTTCCTACCTCAACTTTGTGAATTCCAACTCCTGTTAAAAAGAGAGAAAGGAAAGCATTTTCAGAGAAGGGTACACAAAGGAAGACATTTGACATTGTTTAGCAAATATGTCCCAGAAAACAAGTTCACAAGTTTGTTTAGAAGAAAAAAATTATTAAAAAAAAGAAATATCCCCTGTTATAGAGAGAAAATAAATATTTTTTCCTATATGTAATCTGTAGCTTTAGGAAGATTGTGAAATTTTTAAAAATATTTTTGATAACACCTCACTGCATAAAGTGAGGTATTATCATAGGAGAGAATGAGAGCTAGGAGAATCGGTGCTCCAATGTACAAATAACAAAGCAATTTTAAAAATACATGAAACTGAATTTCAAACATTATTTTAAAAAGTCACTTGCCTGAAGTTTTAGGCCTGTCTTTTAGGCAACTAAACAATAAAAAAAAACAACTTTGTTTTTAAAATTCAATATATTGTTCTTTAAGTTTCTTTCACAGTCATCAGTCACTCTCATGACTTTTAATGAGTGTCTGACTTTTTAATGTGTGCTGGTGTTATTTTGTACTCTGACTGTACATCATACACTTTCCCAGCAGTGTCAGAAGTCTGAAAAATTAAAGATCAGGAAAGAGACTTTCTAAAAAATATTTTTAAATAAAATATGCCAGAAGGGAAATTTTTCTACTAAAACCCACAAACAATTACAAGAGATTTCTAAAAGGATTTAAATTTGTTTAGCCCTTGTAAATTTCCTAAACTACATAGTATAAAAGCCACAATCTTGACATTTTCCATAATAAATTCACATGRTCAAGTTCCACACAGAAGAAAAGAAGGGTATAGACATAGAATTTAAATTTTTCTCCTATCTTGATGGTGTCAGGCACTACCAGTACCAATATCCTTGTCATATTACATATTTGACGCTCTCTAATTAATTTGTGCACCAAACTACATTTCTCTGGGAACTCTTGGAGGGATTTAAAATATAAAAAGGAATTGTCAAATAGAAGGCTACAGCTCTTAGTAAATGACTGAGTAAAATCTCTATACAAGAGAAGGAGAATCCAAGTCACCTGGATTACAGGTTTTTGGTTTTTTTCTTTTAATTTTGTCATTAATGGCTTATACTTGACAACTTTTCAAATCTACATTTTGGATTGAAATCTGCAWCAGATAATCATAATTTTATATAAGACAGTGCCCTGCAAAAACACTCTTTATAATGTTCAGCCTCCTTTAAACATTTAATATTTATGTTTAAATAAAGCAGAATATCATCCTCTTTCCTATTAACACCTCTGCATGAGATAAAAAACCTCCACTCTTCCTTTGTATCCYGTCACTTACTTGATGGAGTTGCAATACTGTCAGAAAAATTCTCAAAGCCTTAAGGAAAGGAGCAAGTTTGTGGAATTAGAATTTCATATTTTTGATGAACCTGAACTAATCTTGTAAACTCCTTAACACTTAATCCTACCACTTTTTTTCAAACTGTTGCTTAGACTCAGTATCATGTTTCCCCTCTAATAACAGCTCTCTAGAGCATTTTATGGATTTTAAAATATTTTTATTCATTTGCTTTACTTTTCTAGAAATACATCTCATAGTCTAAAAAAGATTGCCTAAGAAGGTAGGGTTGATGTTTGAATAACAAGGCACACAAGTGATGTAAGATCCTGTAGACTTTACTAATTTGGGAATAAATTTCTCTGTGGTGTTTCTCCAGTTCTGTTTTAAATCCTAATTACAGCCTTCATAGATTTTTTTCTTTTTATGCCTGGTCAGACTTTTTTTTTTTTTTTTTGGACTTTGGGCTTTAGAGTGTGTCAGCTTAGGGGCTTTATTTCATCTTTATCTGCATAGCCAGTGGGAGTCAGTACTGAAAATTAATTTGATTGAGCGTAGTAGTCACATTGTGCAGAATACCATTCAATGAAGAGACTAGATAATAGTATGAGTTACAAATCATTTAGGAAAAATTATCACCAAGAAATGAAAGAGATCAATTTGTTTTATAGTGTCAGGTGTCCTGAATGCACTGATTCCTGTGTAAAAGAGTCAGAGGGTTCTAAAAACATTGCTGATAAGGAAGACAAAACCTAAAAGACCCCTAAACTACAGTCAATACCTCAACCTCTGGTAGAGCGACCTGCTCTTCTGAGACCCGAGACACCAGAAAAATGTTCAACTGTTGGAACAAGTCTAGAGACACTTCAATGATTTTAGGGGTTTGAGCAGCTTGCCTTTGAAGAGAGGCTGGGAGATCTGGGGCTGTTCAACATGGAGAGGCCTTTTAGTACCTGCTGGAGACCTACAGGAAAGCCAAAGAGGGACTTCTCACAAGGGCGTGTAGTGATGGGACAAGGGGGAATAGCCTGAAGATGAAGGAGAGTAGGAGATATACGGGGGGGGTGAGGCAGATTGTCAGAGATGAACGGATTGTCCCAGAGATGTTTTGGACTCCCTATCCCTGSAGGTGTTCAAGACTAGTCTGGATGGGGTTCTGGATGGAACAAGATGATCTTTAGGGTCCTTTCCAACCCAACCCTTTTCATGATGATAATAAAGTTAYTGGTAGAAAGCTCTCGTCAGTGGCACTTCAAAAGAGTCATACTAGACACTTAAGGCAGGATCATTATCTGTGTATCATTACACAGTAAGAATTACAGTGGCTGAAATATCAAGTACAGAGTCAAGTGCCMCCTTTACAAGTTTCTACTATTATGTAGAAATATCAAGCTTTCATGAGTAAACGTGAAACATCTTAACAAGTCATTGGGTTTTCTCCCATTTTTCTCTCTTTGTATTTGTGTTGACTTARCTTAAAGCAGACCTGGCCTTATTGCTTTTTTCTCTGCTTAGAACTGTATTTCATGCCTATTCTTATCAGTCAGAAAACCAGAAACAGAAAACACAGAAGTAAGATTTAATTTCAAATGAATGCTTGTTTCTTTGAGTTTTTCTTACACATAGTGACTATCTCTTCTTCAATGTTTTGCCATTCTAGCTATTCACAGAACTTTTGCTGTGGATCATTAAGTTAATGAAATTACTTCAAAAGAAAATGTGCCTTTCTGAGCCTTTCCAGGCACAATTTTGATACTACACTTGCTCTGTCATTGGAATATTGACTATCACAGCTTCACTGCCTATGAGATTGGATTAAGATTCTGGAAATAATTATTTTTAAGGGTTGGAATTATATGGGGCTTTAAGTTTCTTAGATAATGAGGCTTTGGATGATCTCATGTTGCATGCTGCCTGCCTTCAGTTCAATACTTGGATCACAAAACTAGCAATCTGCCCTGGCTAATGGAGTTTGGAGTTATGAAACAATGTAAATCCTGTGGTTAACTGAGGAGCTTTAAAGACCATATGACTACTTCTTCTGCACTATCATCTTGTACCTGTATTTGACTCCACGTCTGTAGTGTCAGTTTACTTTCCTAGCTTTATTGTAGATACGGTCTTGTGACCCTTAATTATAAAAATTCCAGTGAAACTTCAAAAAGTGAATGCCTGTTTCCATATTCATTCTACACAACTATTAAACTCACTAGGTGAATTACTTGATAATTATTTCTTTTCATGTAATGAGAGTTTTGTTCTACCAGTGATTGYCATTACCTGTAGTTCCCACTCCTTCTAAATTGATACCTTTTATTTCTAAATATATTTTTGAATCATTTCATTGTCTTTTCACATTTATTCAGAAATACAATACAGGGAGTTTGAGATAAATTGGATTACAGATTTTAAAATTTATTCTGATTTTTTTTTAATTCAACAATCAAGATATTTTTGTATTACTCACCCTCTTCATCTAGAAAGCCAAGTCAACATGATAATTTAATGTTATGAGTGTAAYTCAAGTTTTATATTGTGGGTTTTTTTCCCAAATGGGAGTCATTAAAGGGGTAATCAAACAAAAGATGTGGAATACACTCGGAAGATTTTAGACTATAGTGAAGGAAAAATGTCACATGTTGTATGTTGTATRTTTTTAGTTGGTCTTTCTTCCAATAAACCCTTTCAAAAAATAAAACACAGCAGATATTTTATTAGTTTTAGCTTCATACTTCTGGTAGTATGCCAATTTAACAGTTTAACTTCATTCAAGTGGTGAATAACCACTCCTGATTCAGCCTATCATTTAAAAATCTAATATTCTTTACAGAAAACGCTCTTCTTGGTCACAATACCAATTGTCTTGCCTAGTCTTGCTGACTTCATGGGAACAACATGGAT
>CADDXX010000244.1:532119-554491 GCA_902810485.1 Alauda arvensis | reverse complement strand
ATTCAACAATCAAGATATTTTTGTATTACTCACCCTCTTCATCTAGAAAGCCAAGTCAACATGATAATTTAATGTTATGAGTGTAACTCAAGTTTTATATTGTGGGTTTTTTTCCCAAATGGGAGTCATTAAAGGGGTAATCAAACAAAAGATGTGGAATACACTCGGAAGATTTTAGACTATAGTGAAGGAAAAATGTCACATGTTGTATGTTGTATGTTTTTAGTTGGTCTTTCTTCCAATAAACCCTTTCAAAAAATAAAACACAGCAGATATTTTATTAGYTTTAGCTTCATACTTCTGGTAGTATGCCAATTTAACAGTTTAACTTCATTCAAGTGGTGAATAACCACTCCTGATTCAGCCTATCATTTAAAAATCTAATATTCTTTACAGAAAACGCTCTTCTTGGTCACAATACCAATTGTCTTGCCTAGTCTTGCTGACTTCATGGGAACAACATGGATATTTTCTGAAATTGCATGGCTATCCTTTGGATCAAAGAGTGCAATAATACTTCTTGTTATTAGGAAATCTGAAAAACATGATGCTTCTTTAGAATAAAATAACTGGATTGTTTTTTGAAAGAGTTTCACAGTGGAAAAAAAAAGGAACTTGCTTTACATTTTCTATTGAATTTTTATATCCTGTTTACAAATGTGACCGGAAACACTATTAACATAAACAAGATTGAAAAAAAGGGCAATATTTCTATTTTAATATAAGGAACAAACAATCACTGTATGAATAATTCATTTAAAATGAATCTCTGTGGATTTTGTTTATTTGGTGAGTAGTTTTTTGATTTGTGTGTTTATGAGTTTTATATTGAGCTGTAAGAAGTACTGGAAAAGTTCAATCTGGATAACATTTGACTAAATATTTCATATGTGGTCTGCACTCTTTGTAGAAAGGAATACTGTTATAATTGGTGACTGAGAAAAAAAAATGAGGTAGGATCCCAATGGTCTTGCCAGTATCAGTCTGTGGGTTTAATATTTAAAATATCTGATATAAATAACTTCAACATTTGGAGAACTGCCAGAATATGAATTATAATATCTAGGTCACTGCCTGTTTAAAAGACTATTATCTTCTAGCTAGAGGAAAACCTTAAACAGACCTTTTAACTACCAAAGAAGCTGTGCTGAGGCATTTTTGGAATACCATAAGTACATATATTTTGGCTGCAGAACATAATACAAGGGAACATCAAAAAGAAATAATGGTAAAAAATTATGATTTTTATATATTCATAAATGTTTAAAGATTAACTTTTTCCCCCAGATATTTGTCTCCCTTTATCAAATTTAGTAAGATGATTGATTTTACATGAGTTTAGTTCCATAGTTGTGCTGGACGTAGTATGATAATTTAACAGGTTTTGTTTCTAAAACAGTGTTTTACATATCAAAACAAACTTATAAGAGAGAAAATGCTTGAGAATAAAAAATAAGTAATTTCAGTTACTGAAATGGAGCAAGTGTGGAACTGAAATGCCAAGGAATGGAATATGGAATCAGAAAGGTGCCCAGTTTTCTCACAAAAAGGGCTAGTGTTATAAGTAGACCTTATACCAGTTCCTAGAGTTTGTAGGTAAAATTTATTGCTATAAAATTTTGAGACTTTCTATTTTGTTCATGCTATGGCAAAGAAGAAGACATTAGGAAAGGAAAAACCTTATGATAAATATTCATTCACCATGTTGTTTTAAAATCCACATCTTTACCTCTCTACAAAGGATGGCTGTGGAAAATACCACAGCTCCAAGTAGATGCTTCAGAAGGGTAAACATTAGGGARACACAGATGAAACATTTAATGTCATGGACCTCATATGAAAGCATGGATACAAACTAGTCAGTAATGAATGTCTTCTGGCAACTGCAACCTGCTGAAAATGTAATACCTAGAACAGCCAGAACAGGTGTCAAGTTCTGCAATAAGGTGGGACAAAACAATACATATAGGCTATTTGAAAATTGGATTTTATCACAGAGTTAAATTGCTCATTTGTTTCCCAGTGCAAATATGCAAATAGCTGACTATACACTGCATCTAAATGAAAGTTCATATAATTTAAGTGATTAAGTTAAAACAAGCTTTAGAAGACTTTTACTGCTAATGCTCTTTCTTCACTGTTTTTGGCACCAAATGGACCCCTAATGAAGAGCAGAGAGATGATATACGAAGTACTTTTTAGAAAACACAAAACCTTTCAAAGACTTTGAAGCTGTTTGTACCAAATCTTTGCAAAAACTAGTGAAAAACCCTTTTATTGTAAGACTTTTTTTGTTTTAATTAAAACCACTCCAGAAGCATTTGCCATTTTATATATATGTATATATACATATATACACCCCATATATATACATATATATACATACATACACACACACCCTCTATAAACACACACACACATATATAGCGCTGAATTATAATTGAGTTTCACCTACTGCTGTAAAGAAAAAATGAGRTTGTCAGTTACATTTATAATGATAAGTGAACCAAAATCAGTCCAACAGAGATTTGTGAAAAAGAGCCTTTAAAATACTTGCAATGGGAAAATAGATGGGAGACACAGAAGAAAAAAATGGAGTAATATATKATATGATTTTAGACTCTCTAGATTCTCTGTCAAAAAAAAAAAATCCTGTGTATCAGCTGGAGTTAGAATTCTAATGATCAGGATTCCTATTTTATGTTCATTTTACAGTGGAATTTGAATAGCTGATGTTCAAGCTAGCCTGAACTGGTTGTTACTGTGATTTATTTCCCCTCTTATTAAAAATTTCCTCTACATGCTTCCTATGTTACTGCAATGCCATGTTTTATTACAATTTCAGAGTCTGGTTCCATAAGACTTTGAAATAGTGAGCTGAACTTACCTTCCATGATAGTTTATTTCTCACAAAAAAAGCATTTACTGCACATATGGCCAGGTACTGGACACAGCTGAAACAACAGCTGATGTACTGGAATGTCTCAAAGAATGGGAAAGCAACACATCAAAAAGTGAAAAATGGCCTTGCTGTCAGATTGTGACAGTAGTTTGACAACRTGTTTGTACATCTGAAAAGACATCTGAAATATGTATCATTGAAGAAATGAAACATAGCAGTTTCATCTTAATTTTCTTCACTTTTTAGAGTACAATATTGTTGCTATCCCTTAATGTGAGTCATATGGCTCAGTATATTTAATAAATCTGTAACTAAGAAAAATTTTCTGTGGCTTGTGAAAGTAATTATCACCTATTTTGTGGTCATGATGGAGAGAAAAGGTTACTATAAAGGTGTTGATTAACAAGTCATCTTGCCTAAAAGAGGGTGAAAATATGATTTAGAAAAGTCAGCATATTCCAGAAAGATGGAAACCTAATAGCTAAAAAAAATTTTCATCTCCCTTATACATTTAGGTAAGTTTTGAAACCTGTATCAAGCATCCATTTGTTCCTTGCCCAGTTACTAACACATATATTAACCAGAAAATAACAAAAGATCAGATATTATTTTTTAGCTGTCTGAACTTCAGGGCTGGCTCTTGCATATGAAAGCAAAATAAAATCAAATGAGGGGATTCTAAAGACAGCTTGAAATATGTATGCATCATAATAAAACTAAAATAGATAAAATAAAATCAGCATATTCTCTTTTACCTGTCCTTCTCAACATAGACTTTTACATATGCTTGTTAGGCGTGAATTCTGGATTCCAAAATTATGGATGGATGCTGCTCTCAGCTGAAATTCTGATGGCAARTTTTGCTGGAAAATCTTTATTAATCCCCATCTTCCATGAGTGACTTAAAGGCAGTGTATGAATGGATAATTTTGTATATATTAAGATATATCCAAAGGCTCATATGGAAAGTTCTTTGAGCTACCTTAGAATTAAGAAATGCGGGGTACTCCGATATATGTGTGACTGTATAGCAGACTAACAGCTCAGAGCTGCATTATTTGCTGGACGTGACAGAAATTTGTGACTTCTTATGGCACAAATCTCATAACAACAACAGGATTTCTACAGTCTGTCCAGCGGAATGGCAGACAAAGCTGCTTTCTTYGGATAGGACTTCTAGACCAGTCAAGTTTCATTACTTTCAAGAGTGCAACCTGCATTTTGATGCTTGATGAGCATACCTAGAAGTCCTGCTGAAATATTAATTTTTATTTTAAACATTCAAGTAAGCAATTAATAATTTTAAAATAAGTAAAATAATTGACCATACATGGACATGGGCAATCTCAGTTGCCCTTTAGAACAGAAGCTCAATTGCAATAACTTCCTAAGGCAAGATACTTAATAGATAGTCTTTAGTTTGGTCACAGACAGAGAAACATCACCTGTTGTTGCTATTATGCCTCTTTCTGTAAAAATGTTAAATCTAACACATTCTGAGCAGTATGAAATTTTATTTACCTGAAAGTGAGGGAAACAATGATTTTAAAAGAAGTAAAATTGTATATATTATTAAGTAGAAATAATTTTAATTTAAATGTAATATATGTTGTAAAAGAAATTGAATTCATTATAGTTTAATTTTCTTGGACTCAAAAGTTATGTAGTTTATGAGTGTAGTAATTAGGCTTAAATAGGGAGCAAAAGTAATTTCATTCTTTAATATAGTAACATAGTATACTTTTTAAAAACAGTTTYTGTTAGAATCCATGCACAACCAGGTTTTATGAACATTTTATCCTTGCTTTATTATATGAACATAGATTAAAAAATAAAGTGAATATAATGCTACTATTTAAGTGAAGACATAATAAACAAATTGCATAAAAGGTGAATCCAGTTGCAAAGGCACTACTAAATTTTAATTAGTAGATAAATAATATGCAGGATATATCTAATATCTATGAACAGCTTTTCTCCTTTTTAAGCGATGAATATTTTGAACAGACACTTTATTATGAAACATCTAAAATTTCATCTCAAACCATAGGTCCAAATGTTTTATTTGCACACAAAACAATATATATCCTGACTAATTTTTTCTTAGCCCTTTGTATGAAAACTAAAATACAAAACATATGTGTAACGTTTCGCAAACTATTTAGAAAATTCATATAAAAGAAAGTTTTTTTTGACTCTCAAGCTGCTATTCAATTCATAAAGCCCTGATTTAAAAAGGGGGCTATAATTTTACATGACTTTTCAGTGACACACAAATTTATTAAACTGAATGCTGATTCACTTAAATATCTCAGATGAAAAAGGATTATCTTCCAAACTTGAAAGTGTCATTTAATAATGTCCACCAGGTCTGTATGCCCTAATTTTGTTGTTTTGAAATGGGATGTACAGTGCTTAGGCACATACTAATAATGCAGAAGTGAGTTCAGCAAAACAACATCAGAATTTAGTACTTAGTCAAAAACCATACAAGATGTTTATTTGGACTTCTCTCATTGTTATTCATTGTTTTGGTGCATCTGAAGTTTTTTCTGCAGGAACAATCATGTGGCACAGATGAAACTTCAGTAGGATTGTTGAATAATCACCCCTTTTTTTCTGTGTTCTTGGTTTTGGCTTTTGGGTTTTTTTTGGTTTTTTTTCGACAGTTTCTGCCTGTCTACAAATAAGGATAGAAAACAGATCAAAAGGTAAATCTAAAGGAAATGCAGTGAAAAAAACCAGCCTGAGAATCTGTAGCTAAAGAAAGACTGCTTTAATTTCATTTTCATTTAGCCATCTTGCAATGACCTCATGCCAATGTGAAGAAAAGGCATTGTACTACAAAAAGTGTGAAATGGTTATTGTCTCCAATATATGTACGCATAATAAATTTTCCAACTTCTCAACTAATTCACTCAAGATGCATGTGTGGGAGAGCAGTAGGGAGGGCTGTTATGGTTTGGTTTTAGTTATTTTATTCCCTCACTTGGGGATCAGATCTATGGATTTTCTTTATGCTTGTGTTTGCCATTATGGTTTTCAAAAAAAAAAAAAAAAAAAGAAATCCAGTTGCCAAAGCACATGTGTGTCATACATTAGATAAAATAATATATTGAGAACCTGACAGTAAAAAAATCGAGAAATCAATTGAACACTAAAAACCAGTTACTGTATGCTTTAAAAGGGAAAAAACGATCAGGTATCAAAGTTCCATTTAACAAACGAAAAAAAAAAGAGTAACTGAAGACCTGAAAACTCTCATAATCTACCTGGAATGAGATAAAGATAATTCAGAATACCACTGAAGGTTCTCTTAGAGGTTAAGTAGGCTGCAGCACCACAGCAGCCCATGACTGCGGTGCTCAGAACAACTGAAGAAGAACAGAGGTACTGAATGTTTTAATGTTTAATGAATGCCATAGATGAATGGATTTTTTTTATTACTAAATGAATATAATTACAACTTTGAATATTTATGCTTAGAAAATGCTCTCCTGTTTGGGGAGAACCATCAAATCCAARGGAAATAAAATTATACTATTGCTATTCTGCAGTATCCTAATCCTTAGGTTCATTATGGAACAACTAGATTATGTGATACAAAAAGAGCCAGAGGACTGAGTTTCCCTGTGCCAGGGGGAACATTCTAGTGAATGTTCATTTGACAGCACTATTGTGACAGCATTTCTTCTGGACTGCCTTTGTCACAGTCCATCACGAGCAGATGATGGAGTTCACTTTCATGGTGTATGAGACAGGAAAGAGATTGCTGTACATTTCAGAAGTTGTTTTCAAAAGAGAAACTGCCTGTGCTTTCTTCAGTCCTTCATGTATTTTTACAGCAAGGATTCAGTWAGTGAGAGCTCTGTATGATTTAATGGAGTCCCAAATCCTAATACTGCTTCTAGAGAAGTCTGTTATTATCCTGAGACATGAAAAGACTTTCCTTAAGGGGTAGTCTCAAATAGCTAGGGTAATTTTGGAAAGTGAGAATGAGACAYGCACCAGAGATCAAAATATTTATTCCCACTGAATTTTCTATAAGAAATGACTACAGTATAGATAGGTAAAAGCTACACTGTGAAAACATAAAGGAAGAAAACTCATCAGGGAATTTTCTTCAGTAAATAGACTGATCATCTTACGARGATGCTTCCTCTCCTCTGCAATAATTACACTGACATCCCCAAACACCCTGCCGCCTTGCAAGATTATTTTCATTTTGTGTTTATTAAAGAAATACAAGTAGACTGGMAAAATCTGCCAATTCAGACAAGTACTATCTCTCAAAGAAAATCTAAAGAAAACAATTACAGAAAATTATTGCAATAGAAAAGTTGTGGGACACTGCTAATAACTGTTTGTGTAATCTCAACATAGAACATTGTTGCACTTTAGTGTATAAATTACAGTCAGTACACATAKCTCTTATATGCTATACAGAAGAAAGCACTAAAGAGCAAGGAAAAGAGAAGCACACATAATTTTGAATTTTCCAACTGAGGAACTTGTGTCTTTGACTTTCAAATGTGATGAGCTTTGATAGGCTCTGTGCACTTCATCCCACCTGCAGTTTCTTGGATTCACGCCTTGATTTGTGTCAACTGATTCACTGACTTTTTATGAAGGTGTTCAAATATACAGTGCCTTAATTAACTACCCAAGATTTCTGTCTCATTATGTGAGACAGAAAAGCCCACTAAGCTGTCATTGAACAGCAGTCATTACTTCAGAGCTCCTGTACTTCTGTGCATGAGGGCGAGGATGGTGATTGATTTATCACTATTTTAATAGATACTTGACCTGTGAGTCAATACAAATGTTTCACTCAGTGGTGGCAGAGGGCAAGTGATCCAATTATGTGAACACAGTGGACTAATAAAGGAGCTCTGTTTTTTCTCCTGATTTCCTGAGAGAGTTGTTAAAATCCTCTGTTCTTTGATACTAAGTAAAATTACTATTTAAGAAACCTTAAACTTGAAATACTAGGGATAACATTAAAGAAAAAAAAGTCCAAGGAATAACTAATAGCTTAACATCATTCCACCATTTCTCAAGTGCTATCAAGATGAAGTTTATTTAGTGTTTGTCAAGACATTAAACTCATTCAAGAACATTTTTCAGTTTTTTTGTTTTTCATTTTTTGCTGCTGTTCAAACCACTGAACATGACTTAGAGATGTTATGTCTTCTAGGTTAAATAATGGAAATTAAATCTTTTTACAAAACAGAACCAAAACTGACTTAAACTGAGGAGAAGTAAGTAACTGTCTGTGTGAACAAGATTATTCTCATGGACCAAGGTGAGGCTGACTGGCCTGTACTTTTCCAAATAATTTTGATTGCTGTCTTGGAGACAGGAAGAATTTGCTTTCTTCCAGTTTTGTTCCAGGTCCAGTAGTTCATCTCTTATTCCCTAATTGCCTGTGTCAAGAAAATGTTGGTACTGTACTTCAGAAAGGTCCTGATTTACTTATACCCTGTTGTGTTGTCCTTCCCTCAGACATTGGGCTGACTCAATTCTCCCAGGAGGACTATGAATATGAAATTGTCAGAAGGCGGCAAAATTTGCTTGTTCTTCATTAATAAAACTTGTTCTTCATTAATATAGTATATAGCAGGCACCTATCACGATACTTCCTACTTTTGGTCTGCACACTAATTTTGTTGGCCAATCACCCAAAGAATGCCATAAATCCTGCTCTTCCACRTGAACCTTCCCTTTTTACTTTCCCTATCTGTCCTTCATGAAAAGTCTGCCTCTGCCCATGGCAGTAGTCCAGCTGTTAAGTCCTTAGTATTTACATCATCCCTTTTATTGTGTTTGCCAACTTGGTGTATGGCTTCTTCATTAGATTGTTGGCCATTCTTTCTCTTCCTTCTTGTTAATATATTGGTACTGTTTAGGTTTCCCAGCATGGTAACAAACACACTTTTCCCTATTTGGTCAGATGGATCCCTTCTCTTCCAAGTCCTCACAAAGGTTGCATGGTCATAAAAATTAAAACTCTGTTGCAAACACCAAATGTGCAACCAGCTTTTGGCTTCCAAAATTTGTTCATTTTTCCACAAGCCTTTCCCATTCACCAGCAAGACAAGGCAGAAGTAACCACGCACCAGGGCCTCCTCCTCATTCCCGGAAGATGTGTGGTCACTACTTATGAAGTCCTAAGTCTCCCAGACATATTCCACATATGTGCCCTTATGGAGAAGAAATGTGGAATAATGGTCTAACTGAACAAACTTTGTCAGCCTATCCATGATGTTCTGGACCAAGGCCCTCAGCAAACAGCAAAAAAGTCCCCTTCTAACAGGCTGAGTCAGCTTAGCAGCCTGCATCCCCACGGCAGGGAATCTCCTATCATTATTTGCCTCCTCCTGCCAGTGCTGCCACAGGTCTCAGGCACAGGCAGATCAAAGTCTTTGTTGGGAAGAAGTCCAGCCCTTGCTAGTGCTGGGTCCCCAGATCTGCTCTGCCCAAGATGCATGTGGAGAAGGAACAATCATTCTGGTGCCAGAGTTCCCAAGATCACAGTGTTTACCAGCCTGGTTGTCTCCATTTCCCTGTCTAACAAGCATAGGCACTGTCTCTGCTTCCTCAGTGCAACTTGGAAGAGCAGTGCCAGCTCTTGTAGTGCAGTGCCTGGAAAGACATGTGGTCTGCTGACCTCCTCCCACAGCTTCATTCCTCCTGTTGCAAACTCTCTACCAGTGCACGCTTCCTGCAAATGCAGGCTGTTGCTTGTGACACCAGAGAGAGGCCCCAGAGGCTGCTGCAGCCCCTGGCCCCTCCATCCTCCTGTGGGAGCTCATGCTGGGTATAGGCTTCTCAAATGTCTGTGAACACTCTGGGGACCCCACAGTGTGCCCACCATTACTGAAACATACTCTCAGTAGATAATCTGCCTCCACTTCTCCACAAAATGCTGCCTTTGAGGGCTGCTAGCTGAAGCATTAAACAGTGTAAATCACAGTAAAATTCATATGATGCTGTATTTTCAAAGSTTTCAAAACCAAMTTTTACAAAATTCTGATGTGAATAGAAACATATTTGGTTTCAGGGATAAATAATAGGTTCTAGAAATTATGGCTTTATTTTTTCCTTGATTCATGGAAGGACACTCTTACATAGTATCATATTAGTCTCTGCATTCCAGGGYTATGTTAGAAAATGCACTTTATTTGGCTTTCTGCAACTTTGAAAATAGAGGGTAATAGAAAACAGAAAACGAAATCATTGATAAATTAATATAACTGAATGTTTCAATTCTAGAACAACACAAGCATGAAGGTATTAATAAACAGTCTCTTTGAATCTTGAGACCTGTAATAGAARAAGACAGAAAAAAGACTGCCTAGAAAATTCAGTTTGAGGAAAGTCAGAAGACAGAAATGAACTCTTAGTCACTGCAATGATTCACACAGTCAGGACAACAAAAATCTTACAACGAATACAGTCAGTGCCTTCCACAGGGATCTGTTGCTGTAATGAAATTTTAGCCAATCAACAGATCCATAAGATTYTCAGAAGGTAACTAGGTACAAAACTAGGAGTTGATTTAAATGCTGAAAAAGCTATATAAGTGTAAAGGGGAAAATATTCAAATGGTAAATTACTTTTAAACAAAGAAATTGAAATGCTCATTTAGAAATAATATAAATATATTATTAATAAAAACATATTTCAGACAGTTATGTGTATACTGCCAGGGACATTCATCAACAGTTGCTCTGTGATCCCCTGTGCCTTATAGTAAGCAGCTATCATCAGTACATCCTTGCTGATGTCTGCAAATTTTGTTTTTCTATAAAAATTTATTACCATTATGTCAAAGAAATTCAGTCACATATTAAAAAAAAAAAAACAAGAAAACTTACATTAATTCAGAGTCAGTTTAGAAATTTTCACAATTTGGCTGACAAAATTTTGTCTATACTGCTTCAGAAGATGAAACATAGTTTGTTGAATATTTGGGGTATTACTCAGCCTTTAGGAAATAGTTGCAGTGAAGAAACATAGATGCAAATGACTCAACACGCAAATAATAAGAACCCATATTAAGTCGGCCTGTAGCATCCTTACTTTAGGCTGATGTTTCTTTGGAATATAGTGCACATTTTTTTGAAACCCAGAAACCTAGAAGTGTCCAGACCCATGTTTATCAGATGCAATTGACTGTTTTCTGTATTGCATTTCCATTTTAAAAGAGAGAATGAAACTTCTATTCCGCATAGAATGGAGTGTACTGAAGGGTAAAAAAAGATAGCTTTTACAGTTGTTTTTTTTAATATGAAAAGTGCTGTGAAAAAACCCCACAACTGTGCAGAACAATTAGCTGTAAATCAAAAATGTGACCAGATTGTGTTAGAAGAACAGATGATGTAACTGGCTTTTAATTTCTGGGCTCTTAGATTTAGTATCCTAAATCATGAGTATAGATGAGTTATTTAGTCATATTCAAGTATTCATCTGTTTTGCCCAAAGTTCATCTGGAGCTATTTAAACCTAAGCATTGAGATGAGGTAAGAGTCTGACATTAATAATCCCACTCAATTATTTATGTGACACAAGATAACCCTTGATATCCTGGTCTTAATTTGGAAATTAGTCAGTCCTCCAATTGTTTTAAAYCTTCAGTCATGGCTATGTAACTTCTATGTTTTGAGCACTGTGATACTGCCATTTTAAAGATATTAATYCTCCAGCTTACAAAGCCTTAAGTCTTCTGTTAAAGAATGTGTAAAGGTGAAATAGAATATGTCTGATACCGATACACTGGATATTGTTTAAATCCTAAAGTATTGCCAAAATATAGCCATTCTGAAGGTTTTGTTATGTATAATTTACCTTAATATATGTGAAGTTCGCTCCATATTAAGTAGGAGAAGACAACATTTTAGAAAGACTGCTACTAAAATTGTGTTATTACTGACAAATAACACTCTTCTAAGCCAGCATTTACTGAGTTCTGTGTGATACAGAATGCTTATACTTATTTTCACCAAAGCTTTATTGACATGTTTATTACTTAGGATACCTGGGACTTGTTTTTTATGATCTCAGCTTTAAAAACCCCTGTTAAGGTCTCCCTATCAAGAAATGGTTGCAGCAACTTYGATAAATGTGAAGACACTATCTTGGAAATACTCTATTGCATTTGCAGATGCTGCATTTTGAGGTTTTTTGTTGAGATTTGCAACTGAAAAACAGAGTTTATAGTCTAGCCCAGAGCCTGTAAACTGCATTAGCATTCAGGGAAAATATCTTCTTTTTCAAATCTAGAAAACAGCACTTTTGAACTGATTGCTTAATTACTTCATCCACCCCCAAATGAAGATATTACTCTTCAGTACAGCTGGTCAGAAAATGCAATGTAACCAGCCCTTCCTATGGAACTCGAAGATAAGAGCTGTGTTTTCACTGAATGTCTCCCTAGCATTTCAATGAAGTTAAATTTTGTGCTGTGTATACAATAAACATACTACAAGAAATAACACATTTGTATGCATGCCATTCTCTGTGAATATTTTTTCAAATTCAGTGGTAAAACTTGATCACAAACTGCATTATTAGAAATATTTGCCTTCATAATATTTAAACTTTTATTCTATGAGAAATAAACTTTAAAAAAGATATCTATAGCAAAGTACCAAATTAAAGATTGGAGTCAGATGGATTGAACCATATACAGAGGAAAGAAAAGGCTAAACAAACAGGCTGTTGAGGGGCTGGGAACACAAACCCTGTGAGGAACAGCTGAGGGGGCTGGGGTTGTTCAGCCTGGAGAAAAGGAGACTCAGAGGTGACCTTATCACTCTCTACAACTCCCTGAAAGGTGGCTGTGGTCAGGTGGGGGTTGGTCTCTTTCTCCAGGCAGCACTGACAGAATGAGAGGACACAGTCTCAAGCTGCACCAAGGGGAATAGAGGTTGAATATTAGGAAAAGGTTTTTTACAGAAAGAGTGATAAAGTACTGGAATGGCCTGCCTTGGGAGATGGTGGAGTCATCATCCCTGGATGTGTTTAAAAGAAGATTGGGTGTGGCACTTGGTGCCATGGTTTAGTTGAGGTGTTGGTACATGTGTTGAACTCGATGATCTTGAARGTCTCTTCCAACCTAGTCATTCTGTGATTCTGTGAAACTTATTCAACAAAGCAAAACATTCCTGTTTTGCTAAGAAAAAAATCCTTTCCTGGCTCCTCCTGAGTCCCTTCTGAGAAAGCAAAGTCCTTAACTCTGATCTGGCAAAGCAGAATATTAGGTATCATGTTCCCTTTGAGAAATTGTTGACCTCTGTGTAGGCCACCTGGCTTTAATAATAATGTAAATTTATTAAGGTTAAGCTCATCTGAAATGCAAAATCCCTTCTCACCCTCTGAAGACTCTGAGTAAACACCAMAGCAGCAAACGCAGGAAAAGTGCTGCATCAAGCAGATAAACAAATACCAGCTGAAAACTAAGGCTAATGCAGTAGCCTAACAGGAAACAAATGTGTGAAAGCTTGGTTAAAGATTTATTGTTATCCATCAGAGCAGACTGTTCCCAATTATATACACATCCGTAAAGCAGCTATTATCCTTTTGACAGCACCTTTCTGTATATTAAATATAGAAAGCACATATAAAAATAAAGATGTCATAATGACCAAATCATGATTTAAAGAAAGTTTTCCACAGAGTAGAACTGTTTACATGATTTATCAAAATTCACTCATTGACTGCAAAGGGAGGAGCTATGATAGCAAGTACCATACTTTCTTAGGCTGCTTAGCATTCTTTTATTAACAGAGTATTCATCCTTGTTATCTTAGGAGTGCTTTGAAGGAACATCATGCAGACAGCAAATTGTGGAAAATGGAACAATGTAGAATATCTCTTTTTAACTTACAAAATAAAAAATATTTTAAAAACCCAAATAATTGGAATCAAACTAACAGGTAAGTAGAATAAGAATTAATTAGTTCCTACACCAACACTGATAAGATCTGAGGCAACATTTAATATTTAAAAGTACAAAAGAGAGATACTACTGAGAAGAATAAAACTTTCTTCAAACCATTTTTTAAAAAAGTACAATAAAGCAAATAAAAGGGTTTACTTTTAGATGTTAACCTCAGTGGGCCTTAAACATTTTGAATGTCAAGTGGTTATTTAGCTAATGTCATTGGGCCAATTTTCATATCTACTTTAAAAAATCCCTTAAATTCTGTAATTGTAGTATTTTTTTTGCTTTCGATCCAATGCTTTATTTTGTAAATCTAGTCTTCACTATGTTAACACAAAAACAAACCAAAACAAAATGTAAACCCCAACATTATTTCAGTCATCTGTGCTAAGCCTGAAGAGTAGTATTTCATATAGAAAATTAATATATATTAATTATCAAATTATCAAATTATCATTGTTTCTTAGAGTTTTTTTAGAACTGAATAACTATTATAACTATGCATCTAGTTGTGACTCAGTTTTCACAAATTAGAAATTAAAGCCCAGCAATTTTTTCTTGTTGAAAAACCAAGAGACTAAAGATGATCTAGGGTTCTACTGTTCAAAGGCAATTTCTAACATTATAATCCAGCCTTTTTTTCAGGTCTAGATTCATGAAACCCTTATAGAAAGCAGAATGTCTCTTTCTGTTCCCATTCTGAAAATGGGAATTCACAGCCAACCAAATTGTTTGTGGATCCTTCTGTTATTTAACCATTAATGGATTGGTCTTGTAAAGAATTAAAAATCAAGACTTTGATTTCATTTGAAAAGTAATAAAAACATGTGAAGTTATTAGAAAATGCCTGTAGAAATTTTGATTAAAGTATTAGACTGCTACTTTATTACTGTAACTATCGCTATTTCTTTTTACAGATATGGGGGTTGTTTTGAACACCAAAAATCAGTGGGAATGGAATACCAGAAATCTGATAATGCCAAGCAATTATTGGCTGAATAGCAAATGCTACATTGAAGAATGAAATGTTATATCTGTAGATTATCATGGGAAAAGGCTGCCTGGCTCCCTGAAGTATGTCTTTGGGACAACAGAGAACCTCTCTTTGACACCTCCTAATTATAGAAAATATTGCTTATCAACAAAAAAATTAAGGACATTTTTTGTACATATTGGACATAAGTGTCTCTATGTTGCAGATTTACAAATTTATCTAATCAGGATGCTGTATTATTTTGGACAATATTGTAGCTTGGTTTTGGAGAATACTAATTAAAAATATATTTCCTTTTGCAAGAAAATGAAAGCATTAGGAAAAACAGTGTGGCCATGGCTGACCAACTCATGTGAGGTAATTGTTACAGAAATGGTAGAAATTTACACAAAAAAGGGATCTCAGCTCTGTCCTATTTTATGTTGCAGAAGTGCAGGACCTATTTGATCACATTCTGGAAAGAAGAGAAAGAGAAGAAGATGAAATGAAGGGAGGCTTAGGCAGTCAGGAGGAAAGTGAGAAAAGGAAGGAATACTATTGATATGAAAACTTCTTGCAATGCACATACATTAAGGAAATTAATTAAAGTGAGACAGATTTCAGTATTTTCAATAACAATGAACATGATAAAAAAAGATGTACTGTTAACTGAAAAACTGAAAATATGAATGTGTCATGTAGAATATTTTTACATTTTTCAATCTGAAAATTGGCAATCAGGCATCTCTTTTTTTTTTTTTTTTTTTTNTTTTTTTTTTTTTTTTTTTCTTCTCTTGTCTTTATCTACTTCTTGTGCTCCTCTCCCTTGTATTTCTAAAGAGAAAACAGATATATTCTCAATTTTCAGCTTTTCTTCACTACCTTCACTCTGACCCAGGCTGATGTTCTCTTGTTTTCTACCTGGATGAGGCTCCTGTTTTCCTATTCCATACATGTACCAGACATCATTGAAAGGAACATCTGAGGTCAGTGAATAACAGAGTCCTGTTATTACAGTCAGCTGAGTTATATAAAACCTCTCATAAAAAAAATCATGCTGTTTTACAATCCATTAGATTATTATTTCTAGAGAATGCTATTCTTAAACCATTGATGATAAGAAACCATCACATTTTCCAGCTTATACTTTCTCTATGGAAGACTCATTCTATGTATTTGTACACTAGCAACTTTTAAATTTCCACTCAATTCAACGTTTCTATAGAATCGCTCAAAGCTAAAAGTTACATTTTTTGAGTCCCTGACCATTACTAAACAGTTATCTTGCATCTTTTAAATGAACCTCTCAACAGTTCTTTCTCTAAGACTACAGCTCTGTCCAGTGTTCTAGCTGAATTTCCTATCAGCACAAACATAATTACTCCCCTAATCCTTCCAGTCAAATTTTTATTTTTGTGTTCTTTAGCTGCAATAATCATGTTGTGATGTTTATCTAAACAGATAAGGATGTATTTTTCTTTTCTATCATTTCTACTTGATGGGACCCTAAAAAGGGAATTCCTGCTCATTTCTTCCTCATAGTTTGTACATCAAATTGTTTTCAGGCTGCTTCTTTTTCAAATGAGGTCATGAATCTACATTATACATGATGTAGAAYACTAAAAGATATCAATCAAAAATTTTGTGTAATTCATATAAATGTAAGTGTTTAACCATGACATAGTGAACCCTGTTGTTAGGGTTGCTAGGCTTAAACTCTAGCAGGGACTTCTCAAGAATTTATTATTATTATTACTATTATTATTATGATTATCTTAAAAAACCAGAAGCAACATGTTTTGCTAAAACCTCGGTGTTAAAAATATCTGTGCCTCTCTCCTGTTTCAATATCCAGACACTGGGAAAACAGTCCACAAAATGCAGCACACATATACTGCCTGAGGCAGAGACACATAATGGGAAAACCAAAAATATTACCTAAGGTTAAATCCTGGACAACAATTGATTAGAAACACAGTACAGTAATACAAGCATAACAAGAGACATCAAGTTATTTTAGTATTACTCACAAGTGTTCACTCACATATAGAATCAGACTATAGGAATTATAGTTCCTTAAATTAAGKTGTATTCAAGCTGCAAAGATGATGGTTCCTAGTCTGATACTTCAGTTTCACTTAGACAGAATGTGCTTCTACACTTTATTATTTGTTACTGACAACTACAAAGTGAACAAACAAGTGCATGACTTTATACTTGGAAGACTTCATGCTTGCTAAACCAATGAGAAGGACTTCATATTGGTTTGACAGGGACTAATGATTATAGCCTGGTGAGAAATGGAAGCATCAACAGCACTGTGGAAGYACAAGGGATGCTGCATCTCCATGGGATGTGGGGCTCACATTGTTGTCTTGGGCGGTTTTTGGTCCTGGGAGGCTTATATCTGAGATGGTGTGGAGAAAATGTTGGTGACCAGCAAACCCTTGAAGGGTTTGCCCTTTCTGATCATCTGCACGGACACCAGCAGTAGTCTTGGGATACCTTCCTCATGGAAGGACACTGCAGAGTCCTGAGGRTGACTTAAGGCATGCAACACACAAGCACAGATGAGATCATCTTAGTTTTTTCAGTGAAGAGGAGCTACCTCAAGTGCACATATGTAAATGTATATGGACTGAGAGACAAGAGGGATAAGAAATCTGTGCACACCTGTGCACTTCTATGATTTCCCTCAGAACAAAGAAATGTGGTAAAGGTAGCTCACATGGCTAGAGTGGGTGATGAATGAAAGAGGGCTTTCCAGTTGGGGCAGGCAGAAAAGGTGAAGAGGAAGGAGGAACCTAGCACAGGGAGAGAATTAATGCTGAGAATGGTTAGTGGGTCCATTGAGTACTTAACAGGAAAATCAGAGCAAAAATGACCGTGACAGATATTTTAATGGGTGTCTGCTACAGGAGACCAAATCAGTAAGAGAAAAACCACTTCAGAAATCTGAATGAAGCTGTGCAAAACCATATGCCTTTGTAGCATAGGAGATTCTAGCTACMCTAACATCTATGAGAAGGGCAACGAGATAGGAGCAAGTAATACACATAATTCTGAGCTCACTAGACAAGTCAAATTTCTTTTGGACATGTTGTCTATTACCCCACTGGCCCACAAGCTCCTTCAGTTCCTTCCTAAGCTAGTGTTGTAGGTACAACACTGCCTTCCCCATCTTTGTCTCCTGGGCCATGAATCTATGCTGCAGAATTATTTCCTGCCCTGTCTTAGTCTAGGGATTAACCAGGTCAAGAACTACTGAGAGGCTACAGCAAAAAGCAAGAGACAGAGACTGTCAGGGAGCTCATTGTCATTAGTATCCAGTTCAGCTCAGCCTGTGAGGTGAGAGTCGGAGTTATGGCCCAAAGGGAGGGGGCCCTGTTTGCCTTAAGCCCATCTTCAGCTGCTGGTTTGTCATCTACTGAGGGTAGTTCTCCATTTACAGCGTACTGGTGGCTCCAGTTATTCATTAGAAAGTGGATGTGGCTAGATCAAAAATTTAATATGCTAAGTCAGACAAAAGAAGATAGCATGCATACAAGAAGAGGCTGGGAAGACAGGGTTTGTGCAGCCTAGGGAAGAGACAGCTTTTGGGAGAGATCTTATTGCTACCCACAAATACCAGCTGAGAAGGTCTGGAGGATGGAATCAATCTCTTCTCCAGCACAGAGATAGAACTAATGAGCAGAAGCTGCAACACAGGATGTTTTGGYAAGACATTAGAGAAAAAAAATTTGCCTTTAGAATAGTTGAACACTAGATAAAGTCATGCAGAGAAGTTGTAGAGTTGCACAAAGAGAATTCTTGGAGATACTCTACCATCTGAACTGAGCCTGATGGGGCCTGATACACCCAGTCTAGCTCTGAACAAGAAGCTGATAAAATGATACCCAGAGGTTTTTCCAAATATACAACATTCTATGGTACTCTGATAACACACTTTGGAAGTAAAATGCAATTTCTGAATGACACTATGTCAGAAAATTATTTACTATCAAAATTTAAGGCCTTTCAAAAGTTTAGCTCTGCCTTATCATTTGAGACTTTTCACTAGGAACTACACTGTTTAGTCCAGATAGTTTTGCTCTCAATGTTACTTTTCACACATTGGAAGCCACCTGTGTCAAGATAAGCACTGTTCCATGAAGCTGAAGCATTTATATTACAAAGTAGGATTATATTACTATGAGAGTAGAAGAACATGCATTCAAGAGGAATCATTAGTATCTTTTTTTTATTTAGTGGCCAGGAATGGTTTTAGCATACATCAGGCAATGGCCTTAGGATGTGTCATGGTAATAATGTTAAAACTTAATACAAATGTTAATGGTATTTGTATGTAGGGAAAAGCAAGTCTTCAAAATTGATCACCTTGTAAAAGATTGCATGGATTTTTCTTTTCTATCTTTCTAACTTTTTAATTAGTTTTCACATAGGTTTTCTTGGCCTAAGAGCTGCAGACATGAGTGGCTAACATTGGGGATRTATACTGCCCCATTGTCACGATTCAAGATGTCAAGATTCATATATTTTTAATAGAAACCACAAGTGTAATCTCTGTGTTGTAGTAAGTGTAATTCTATTTAGGAAGTCAACATATATCTTATAGCTAACTTATGGTATGTGAATTAGATATTTTTCAGCCTGGACTCTTGCATTTTTCAGCACAGTTTCCCAGCTTCCAAGTTAATGGAATTTACATGCCTTATAGGAACAACAAAAATAAGAAGAAAGATTAAGAAATGAGGTCATTTTGATAGGACACACATTTAGCCTCTTTTAACAAAGAATGTAAAATATGTTTCTGGGCAATGGAGGATGTTGGGTAACTTTAAGATAAGGTTTATCTAGTTTAGATCCAATGAAATTGCTTTTATAAATCCAATTCATTGACAAATATAAACCAAAAGTGAATTTTAAAAGTGAAAAATTCTAAGTACAAAGATTCAAGGAAAACCCCAAATAATTTAACCTAAGACATGGACATTGTTGTGCATTAAAATAAGATTTTTACAGCATGTTTAATTCCAAATAAAAGTTTATTTGGATTTTCACAAACTGATGTTTCTAGATAGTTAACTAATTAAACCAAATTAAATATAAACACAATACATAGTGAACAGGATAATTGTTCACATTCCTCAGATTGGGAATACCAGAAATACTTTGAAAGTTTAGCTGATCTTCCCTCATTAGAACAAAGTCCTAGTYCAGAAAACCACAATATCTAACCTACCTTTCAGTTTAAATTGCAATATGAGCTGTGTGAAGAACCATAGCTTTAAAGGTTTACATAAGGAACCTTTATCTCACAAGAATGACCATTGCATATCTCTCAGACAGAGGCTGTTTCTTAAGTAAAAGCAAATTATGAAAATTTATGGTTCATTTCTTCAATAAGGATCTTGTTCCACTGGTGCTAAGAAGATGCTTTGAGACCTTTAAGGACTCTGTTTTTTCTAAGAAAGATTTGCTGTCACCAAAAAGATGTCCTTAAATTCTATTGATTAACATAAGAGAATGTATTCTGTGGCATAACTTGTAAATCAGCTTTTTGTTCGGCTTATTGAGGAGTACATTGGTAGATAAGTCTCTGAAGCGTCTGAGTTCAAAAGAAATACAGACATACAAACTGTACTAGCTCCCAGGCTGAGATTCTTTGTTGGGTAGCTCATCTGCAGATTGTCTCTTGGTGTGCCCTCTTTGACTGGGTCTACATCTGGACTCTGGAGAGAACTCCTGGTCATTAGTAAAGGCATCTCAGCAGGAGATGAGTTTCTGATTTCCCAGTGTAGTGGATGGTCAGATATTGCTCCGAAGTTCTCTTTTCAAGGGAGACCTTCACTTGGCCTATAACTTTTCCTTTGTTATGAAGCAGTTTAAGAGAAAAGTATAGAAATATTTGTTCCATTCAACAAGGTAGAAAAACGTTAATTTCATTTAAATCTAGTTCTACTCCAGCTGCCAATTTGCAAGGTTTTCCTTGCACTTCCTTACACTGTTTTGTTAGTTTGGATGCAGTTTAAAACAAAGGTTAAAARAAAAGCCAAGGATGAAAGTTCCTGCAATGAATTTATTTTCCTTCGAAATAACGAAGGAAGAACCATTAATTTTTTAAGTCCCAGATGTTGAAAATTTAGATATTGGTTACAAAGAATAGAGCAAATAAAGTCTGACACAAGACGTACAGACTAATACTRTAGTGGAATGGAAAAATAAATTTCAGTTGTTGTTTTGTTTTTTGGGTTTTTAAAATTAATTTAATTTAATTAACTATGTCTATAGGAGAACATTAAATGCTCATAACAACACGCAAACTCTAAATCACCTGAAATGTAATATTCTGCATTATGAATAGCCTCTAGAACATGTGAGCCAGTAGGCTGCCACAAGATATTCTGCAAATGAKGTTGCATATAACATGTATAAGGTGCCAGGAGAGTTGTGTTATACAGCCAGTGAGAATCAGGTTCATGCTCTGTCTATACAAACTATCAGCTGATCACTCACAAAATATATTAACATAATATATATATAATGATATAGATGGCTTAACTTTCCTAGATACAAATATAAAGATGGATTACTATTCTAGTGCAAAAACATACATATTATAGGATCTCAATTGTGCAAAAAGTAAGAAAAAAGGGCAAAAAAATTTAACACATCCACACAAAACTTCTAAGTAAGCCTATAAAGACCACTCTGAGTAGCAGGAAGCATGTTAATAGTGCCTTTTATTAATGAGAAGTTCTATCTCATGCAAAATGTGACTTCTAGTATATTTTAAATTCTCAGAGAAATATAAATACTGACTTTGGACAAGATATTTGTGCTAATTGAAAAATGAAGAAGGAAATATTACTGATAATATTGGTAGCTCCATATAATTTTGAAAGAAATATGTTTAAATTGATTTGACTGTGTGTGTAAATTGGTTACCACAAGGGGGTAACTGTTATAAGTCCTTAGCAATTCAAAGTCTCAGTATGTAAGCAGATAAATTGTACTGCAGCACTGAGAAATGTGTCCTATCTAAGCCTGGAAAAGTTGTTAAGGAGTGTTTTTGCCACAGGAAATACAGAGAAGTAGCTACAATCCAATGATTAAATGGAAATTTACATGGTCTTCTACACTGTTGGGAAAAGAACAACAGGCAAGACTAACAACTGTTAGCCTAGTTTAAAAAAAGATTCAAAATAAGGAAGTTAACTATTACAATGAGGGCAAAGTAACATAGAGAAGAAATAAATATCTATAAAGGGGGAAATAGATCAAACCAACATAGGAGAGAAAATAAATTTTCAATTCCTTATGAAACAGATTACAGATGAGTTTAAAATGGAACAGGTTTAGGTTAAACCTTACTAAGTCCATGGACATGTAAGCATTAGTTGACTTCAATGTCCTTTGAATTATTCTGTTTTAGAGTGACACCTTGATGAGGAATACAAACATATTTTTATTTGTTCCTGAGAGCATCTTGCTATATAACTGACATATAACCACATATAACCAGGATTTGGTGGGGCTCTTTTTTTTT
>CADDXX010000244.1:512047-532028 GCA_902810485.1 Alauda arvensis | reverse complement strand
TTTTTTTGTGTAAGTGATATTTTTGATGTTTACACAATTGATTATTAAAGAAAATAATTTCTTTTGAATTAGCTGTTCAAGATACGCATAAAGAAAACACAACAATAGAAATTTGATCACAAGGAATGTGAAATTGCTAGCTTTTCTATTCAGATAGTGTTCACGGATATTGAATGAATCATCTAGCTGTTCTTAGCCCCTGGCTGCTAAAAGATAAGGAAATTATTGTAGTGATACCTGTTTAATAGAGACAAGCTGGGTAAGAAATATGATGCCAAAGTATAATGACCATTTTATCAAATCAGGACGTAATCTCATACAGAAAATTCTGCTGAGAAATAATGTCATATAGAGCCTGATACTTGAAGGGTTTATTCATTCTTTCTTCCAGTTTGGAACACATTTACGAGATACAGTTAGCTTTTAAAGCTAACAGGAAAATTTTGAAGTGAGAAACTTCTGTTGGAAACTCTAGTCTTATGGAAAACTGCCAAATATGAGAAAAGGAAGAGCTGTCAATGCTTCATGAACTCTCTGCAGGACTTGGGGACAGGATTTGTAATCCCAGATCCCTGAGTATTTCTTTTGGTATTGTCAACAGTGTCAGCCTACTATATTAAAATTTGGCAATCTTGTTTCCTGGATTATGATCTACATTAATTTTCCTTATAAAAAAATAGCTATCACAATGCTTTCAGAGAAGATTACTATTGTCCAAGTACTTCCTAAGATTTTATGTTATTCACATCATAATTTCTCTGCAAGATAATAGCTTTTAAAGATTATTAAATATGTTCAGATTATGAAGTTACCATATTAAAAAAAAAGTTGACAGGGACCAAAAAGAACCTGAAATTTGAAAAAACAAAACAAACAGGAAAAGATGAAGTAGGAAAGTCTATGTATTTACAGCACTCAAATGCACAAAATATTTATTTTCTCTAAAGTTGTTTTCATGTTTTTTTCTTTAATTTTTCTGTCTCCTGTAGCCAGCATGCAATACACTTGTTTTATCTTTATAGTGGGAGTTTTTCCAGGACATTGAAAGATGTGTCCACTTTTGTCTATTTTGATTCTTTCATTCTTAATACACATTTCTATGTCCACCACTATTTCTCCTAATTTATGTGGTGGAAAACTTRTTTACCTGAAATGGGCCATCTTTGTATCAGGATTCTCTTCTGAATGAGGTAGAGACTAATAAAAGSTTGGTGAAGACACACTAACCAAGTGAGAAGAAAGGAACTGTGGATGCAGGATTAAGCGGTCATTATGTAGCTTATCTTCAAAAGGCATGTGATATAATAACCAGTTGTGAGAATATCTTTGGTTCTGCAAGTTCAAATGTGTTAGGAAACKATGATGTCAGATATTGCAGTAGATGTTAATGTTCACTCAATTACTTCAATGGTAAGTGCTATCACATAAAGATAAAACAGTTTTCTCTTGAATTTGGCCTTGGAAAGGAGTTCAACAAGTTTTCCTGCTTTGTCTGGAACTATAAATTTGAAGCCTAACAAAAAAAATTCAATAAAAAATGCACTCCAATAAGCAAGAGTTAGAGATCGTCTCAATATCATGTCTGTGCTTCTGTGGCTTTATTTGAAACCAGAAGTTTGAAAAGTTTTGGGCTAAATTCTTATTTTTCACTTTGGAGYGTAAGATACCATTTCAACCAGCAGTATATGCTGCATAGAGGAAGTAAGGGTGAGCCAACACTAGAAATTCAATACCACAATCCAAAATTTGGATAATTATGYCTCAGAACATACCACTCTAAAGCCTCTGAATGTGAGAGGAAAATGCAAAAGACGTTTTCATGTGTATTATCTCCTAAAATATTTTTGGTTGCTCTAAAAAAATGCAAGATGAGAAAAAATGACTTCCACTATGGAACCACTTTTGTTTAGRTATGTATCACTGTACTATGCCACTTAACTGTGAAACAGAGAAAAAATGARCTAGTAAGAAAAGTAGGTTTGCATACATTCTCAGTTATTTAAGTATTTTCTAGATATTAATTTCACACAGAAGCTGAAATAAAAATTCACCGATAGTATCTGTATTTTATTTGAAAAACACAGGTATGTCTCCTTAAAGGATTTTTTTCATGAGAAATAGTTCATTTAGCCACATTTAAAAAGAAAGTATAGACAGCTGAAATGAAAATAGGCTGAACTTCCAAACAGAAAACATTCTTTGATTTCACTTGTCTTTAAAACTTGCAATGAAGTTATGCATACRTTAGTTAGTTATTAATAAATTTGAAGTTGCTTATACTTGTATAAAATTATTTTAATTCAAATTAGTTCTGAAGAGTTAGCAAGCAGCATGGTCCTTTCTGGTATTTGAAGGATTGTATGGTATTATATTTTCTCTGTCAATTCTGTAGAAAAATTGCTTTTCCCTAAGCTCTGGAAAATTTCACTCTTCATCTAAGTTCAAAATTATTTCATCCAGCTCTGTAGGATAATATCTTCTGTTTCTGTTTCTTGATATATGTTTTCTATTACGTTTGAAGCTTCTTAAAATACAATATATTATTATTATTATACCAAAGGATAAAGGGCTGCAAAAATATTGTAGCCCACTCAAAATGCTGACAGAAATAATAATCTCTGCATAGTTTTTACTTTCCACACAGAGAAAAGAGGAGCCGAAAATCAGGTTCAAGCTCAGAACAGAGGAAAAAAATTGATGTAGTATGGCTGTATGTCTCAATTACATCTAAACTTTGTTTTGTACAATACTTAAATAAAAAAGGATAGGAAGTTTAATTCACATCTATTCATGCAGGAAATTAATGAACCAATGATAATGCCAGACTGGCCTAAAAGGACTTCACCAAGAACTATGAAAGCAGATAAAACATTGAAAAATAAGGAGTAAAATGAAATAAGATGAAGGCATTTAAAAGAGAGGCCAGAAAAAAACAGCATAGAAAAATTTTCTTGCTCTCATATTGCAAGGAAGTTGAAGGAGAGGTAGAAGTCAAATGTTACTAAAGGTGTAGATTGAAGAAAGGGTAAAATCAACTGAGGAAAAGAAGAAGAGGATGAAGTGATGAAGACTTAATAGCTAGAGGTAATAAAATGAAAAGACTACAGGAAACAAACCTCATTTTAAGAAAGAAATTAATGAGAAATTGAGAAAACTACGGTGGACTAATATAACATCAGAAAKATTTTAGAATAGCAAGACTGATAATTAGAAGTTGATATTAGAAGAGAAAGATGTATGAAAAATTAAGGACTTTATAATGAAAACTGATGGGACAGAAATTTATAATTTAAAGGCAGAACAGGAAACATGCCTGTTTTAATATTATCTGATCATGTCCTCATTATATTTAATTTAGAACAAATGATTATTGCCAGGCAGATGGCCCAGTATCAGGCATGACCATGTGGTGGACTTAACATGATGACTCACTGACCCAGATCTGGCATGCTTTGTTTTTGTAGATGGTGGTATCGAATGTGTTGAATCAATCCACTGATTTAGCAAGTCTCTAGTCAGTGGGRTTTTTTTTTAATTTCTTTTGATAGTGCAGTGACTCCAGTATCGTGACAGACAAATGCTCCAGCAATGGTCATTTTTGAAATCACCTATTAAAATACTTAAACACACATATGAAATGCATATAGTTGCTTACATAAGCTAAGTCTATGGCTTAGCATATAAAAGGCTCTTTGGTAAGCTGCAGACAATGAGATTATCCCCTAAACCCTGTTGTTAGTTTTATATTTCATCTCCTGCATGTGAAATTTAACTTTAACTCAAAAAGAGATAGTCATCAGTCATCCTGTGATCACTCAATTACAATTATATGTCATAATATCCACTCTGATGCAAAAGTCAGTCATCAGCTAACTTCTGGTTTTCTTTTAGATGTTTGTGATAAATATATCTTTTAATGCACCAACACACAGATATAGTACTGTATATCTTTTAAACACATTCCCTGCTGAAATTGCTCAAAAAAAGTTTTACACACGTAAGTTGGCATGAATTTTGAGACTATTGATGGAGATTATTTTCCCCTGTTAGTGATCTTCACATTTATCAGCAGTCAGGTGTGCTCAAATCTTGCAAATTTCATATTCATGAAAMGAATCAGACTGACAGGAGTGGCATGTGCATTAAAAAAAATTTAAGTTTCTGTAAAAAGCTATAAATCAAAAGTCCTTAGCTCCGTATTTTAATATATGTAAAAAAAAAAAATGTAACCAGATAAGAGATAGTAGATTAAGTGGGGATTAATAAATTCAGGAACAGGATCTTGTTTTTAATGAAATATCTAAAGATAGGTCCATAGTATTTTAGAAATTCTACTTCATTACYGACAATAAGCTGGACAAAAGGGAACTGCATACAACTTCAAACCCTGGAACATGGCAAAGAAGCTCTGCTACATGTGGCTTCTGAAATGAGCTGCTGTCTTATCTAAGTGAGAGGCATGCTGATGGACTTTGTGTACTATTAAAACCAGAAACATTCCTAAAGAATATTCCATGTTTAATTGTTGCACTTGCATTAGTTATCCAATAGATTCCAAAAACCTTTCACATTATAAAGGACTTAACTCTGTTGGAAGAATGCTTTCATGTAAAGGCTTTCATTATCTTTTATGCAGATGCATTTGGTTCTCCTTGACAGTGTTTCTTCTTGAGGAGAAGTTAGGGTTACAAACAGTTAATAAGTAAAAAGAAATAAATAGCAAAGCTGGTTGAAGTCAAGGTTTTAAGGCAAACCTAGAAAAAATACAAAACTTGACTRATGCTTAGTAAGAAGTAATTATCTCATTTTTCTCTTGAGATAATTAATTCACATTTAAAAAAAAATATTATTTTAATGCTTTTAGGCTTACAATTTAAAAGGAGTTGATGTATTCTAGTCTAAAACCTTACTGGACTTTTTGCTGAGTATATAATAAACAGATAAATACATTGAAAAACCAATACTAGGTGATTTCTCTTTTTTTGTCAACAGGATGGAGAAATAGAAAGTTGCATAATATAACATGATTCATCAGACAATTAAGAGGAAGCTGAATATTAGGATAGTTGGTCGTGCAAAATACAGTAACTAAACAATCTTATTTTTGAGGAGTAAACAATAGTTCTAGAATATTGACATATGCAGGTACAATTAAGAAAGTATTTATGTAAGCCGTAACTACTGAAATGAGTTATGCTAGGACAGATCTCAAGCCTGACAATAAAATAGAACTACCCATAGTGGTGACATTTTAACACAATATGTCACTCATATTTTCTCTCCTAAGTGAAACACAGGAAAATTAGACTTTCTTATTCATCACAGTGATTGCCACATAGAAACTAAAAGTGTCAACCCCAATAAATGCTTAATTGCTATTTAGGGTAAGTCTGCTAGAAGAAATAGAATAAGCCACAGCAGAATAGTGTAGTGTGTGGAATACTTACCAGGAATGCTGGAACTAGGGTCACTGTAGTTTGAAAGAGCCAATAATAGGGTGCAAACTCATTCAAATTAGTGGGGCATTGGCAACTCTGAAATAAACCTTTCAAATTCTTCAGTGTTGAGGCTGCAGTCCTTTTAACTTTCTTGGATATTGACAAAATAATTTTTCTAAGGTTGATAATATAGGGTTAAATTTTAGTAACATAGGGATAAAATATTTCTAAAATCATGGGAATAGATTTAGGGGGAGGTGGAAAGAAATGTTGGGCCTGGAAAGGCCTGGGAAAGAGAACTGGGCCTGGGAGTAAAGGATTAGCCTTGTCTTTACCAGATCATGTGAAACTGTACCTGCATAATCATCATATGATAAATGATATGATAAATGTAATGATTATTTGGTAATTGAATATGATTATTTTTTAACCATGATAAGAATCATGAGAAATGATGTAATCCTAACAAGAATAATGAGAAAGGATGTTTGGGGGGGCTGATGAATTCATACTTGGATAAAATCAATAGAATAGAACATACAATATACAATATTGTAGATACAATAAAGTATACAATAGAACAATATGGGTTTAATAATTAATATAGAGTTATAAAATAGAAAGGGTATAAAACATATTCGTCTCGAACTTGATGTCACAGCCTGATTTGGGTCGATATCCCTGGTTCCCCATGCCCTTCAATAAAAGCACCTGCATATAATCAGTCTCTGAATTACGTGTGTTCCTGAAAGCTAACAAGGTTGTATGACATAAAAAGTAATTTTTACATAAGAAAAACTGTACTTTTCTTGCCTGTTTGGAATTTTCCATATTTTGAGAAACTATGAAACTGCTGAATGCAAAACAGTACATTGATAATGTGAGTGGATGTTATTAGGAGAGTGGTGTAATCAGGAGAGAAATAGTGGCCAAAAACAAAAAAAAAAAAAAAAAAAGAAATTGCCAGAGACTTTGAGATAAAGAGGAAATGCTTAAACAGATTCTATGTCAAAGAAACTTCTGGTCCTTAAGTTTGTAGACCTAAGTTAGTCAATGCAAATCTGGACCAGAAATAAAAAGTAAAYTCAGAATTTCCAAGTGCTGATGTACACTCTGTAATGTGTGGCAAATAACTGGAATTATATGAGACTATACAGGTTAATTAATTATAAATTAATTAGGTTCTTCTGTCACCGGTAAAATTCTGAGAAACTCCAATGATGTAGCTGGGCAACAATGTGACAAATTCTGATCTTGATGATAATTTTTTTGACACATACATTATTGTTATAGAACAAAACTTATTTCCTAAGTGGACAGATTGATGCACTGTGTAATAAATAATGAAAAATGCTGTATTTTTTTATCCTTAAGGGTCTCCAGGATTTAAATTGTTATAATTTTTTTTTCCAATCTGAAAAAAAATTTTATTTAGAACAATATTAGCTTTGTCATAAAAGCCTATGTAAATGAAATACACTACACAATGAAATAGTGTATTACAAAGAAACAACTGTTATAGCACTGTTGCACTTTTTAAAAAAGTTGTGAAGAATGTTAATTTGCCCATATGAAGTTTACTGTGTGAAAAACCATGACTACCCTGCACGCRAAGAGAACAGTATTCCATTTGATATAACAGCTTTTGTAATAATGGCATTCAACATAAGAAAAAGGTGATCTATCTAGCAACTGTATAAAAAAGCCTTTACATATTTGTTCTAGAATCTTAAACTAGCAGTAGTTTTATTCATTTGGTTTTTCCCTCTCAAAGAGAGTACTATAAGTGGCTTCACACACAATTAACAAAAAAATGTTGATTATTTACTCATTCACCCATCTTAGTGGTGAAGCATCAACTCTCTGTCAAAATAAATTATATAAGATTAAGCTTGAGTCTGGCTTTGTAATGTGAAATAAAATTTTAGTTCACAAGATGATGTCAATCTTTACTGTATAGTGATTGGAAAGGCATCTATCTAATAGGCTGGTGTACTGACCAGGTATGATAATTATTTTTCACATTTCTACAAAAAATTTGTAGTTGATTTTGAATTTCTGTGAGAAACACATATAATTTCCCAACAGAGGAATAGCATAGTTTTAATCCACTTTTTCTGTTATCTAAAAATCACTAAACTTGTTCAGGACTTGGGAATAAATTTGCCTTTCTGTCTGGTTCAGGAACTACCACATTTGTTCTCTATCAAAGAAAATTTCCTAATAGCCAGGGATTTTGACAGAATATCCCTTGCTTTCCTCCACATTGCTTGAGGGACAGAAAGAAACATAAAAATGGGATACAAAGCAAATCTACTGTAAAATACAAATTCACCAGAGAGACATGCCGGCCATCGGTCTAAGGGTTCCAGTGTTGACTGCAAGCTTTGCTGCACTGTTTTTTCAAAACCGTCTTGACACAGATTCATCCTTAGAATTCAGGGGCTTTGTGCAGCTTTCCTGGGTGTTTGCAGTGCATTACTTCACCTGCTGCATGGAAGGAAATGGTGACATCTTTGTGTTGCTCTAAATCTCTGTTGAATCTTGTGAGGCTCTAATGCTGGCATTTTTACATCATTTTCTACATCTATGTGAAATAACAAACTGCAGAAATCATGACACATTTTTCATTTCCCTTAATATGGGGCATCATYCTTGGAAGCTGAGAATCAGGTTAAGTGGAGTTGATAGGGCACAATAGCTCCTCAGAGTGTTTCCATCGTAGCCTTAGTTGGGCTTTAAAAATTTGGTGATTCTCAGGATTTGAGCACAAGTGTTGACATAGTTTGTATCTTTTCTGTAATTCTTTCAGTGAAACAAATCCCAAGAATATAAAGTGAGATTTGTGGGCTCTGAGGAAGATGAAATTTCAATCAAAAAAACCCCCGAATACATAATGAAATAAACTGCATAATAAAGTCAATAACTATATAACTTAGTATAATAAACTTGGGACCTCAGAAGAAATGAATTATACTAAGGCAATCACATACTAATTAATAGAAGAGAATTGTATGAGTCAGGCAGTGTATTACCATAATAATTACAAAAATGCACTAATCTCATTAAACCAACCTGTAACATGATTATCAGCTCACATGAATTAGTGATGTCTGCTTCTCATGCAGTAGAGGAAACCTCATAGAAAACTACTAATTATAACCAATGCAACAGAAAAGTCATATATATTATTACATTTTCAGTGGTATTAATAGAAGAATTTTCATATAACGAAAGTGTAATAAATCAACTTACATTGGTATCTGTAAAGTTACTCTCCTAATTACATGTACATTAATAATCTTAATTTTTAAAAATACTTCTATTTATGTTGAATAATAAACACTTTATACATTTTTTATTTGGTTTCCTAAAGCTGTGCTGCTGAAGCTATTTGTCCAGGGAGCCTTTCTATTGGCTGTACTCTCATGGCACCATACATATGGCCATCTCAACACTGCTGGTGCCAAAACAACAAATTGGAAGAGACAGAAAGGAAACTTTTTTATAAAGCACTGAAAGTGGAAACCAGGAAGGTAGCTGTAACCATGTCTAGTTAGTTTCTTTTTTTTTTAATCTGTGTTTTCTAGTAGTTGTTCAGGGCAACACGAAGAATTAAACTTAACATTTGCTGCAACAAACTGCAAGTCTGTGTCCATAGTGCTTTAGAGTGTAAGTCCAAGATCAAATATTTACAGGGTATCTATATTTGCCCTGTTATATTCCCAAAATGTTTGTGCTACTAGGTACTTAATTCTGTTTTGCTTGATTAAGATTCTGTATCTTTAAATCTAGAACCAGCGACAATAATATTTATCTCAGTTTCACTGGTGTTGCCTTGTTAGCTAAGGGCAAAGCTAAACTACACAATAGGGTATCTATCTATATATTGAAATAACACTTATTATTTTCTAGCTAGACATTTTGTGTATTTTATACCTGTCAAAAGATGAATTTCTATGCAACTAATAAACCAGAAAATGTTTAGGGAAAATATTACAATACTTGTTTTACATTATTGCTGATATCTGGATTTTTAAAAAAATAATATTGTTAAAATACTATGACGTGAAACTTTTATGATTAATGTCAAGCAGGAAAGCTGTTAATCTACTTGTGACTGTCATCTGTTTCATCTTTTCAAAGCAATCCAAACGAACAGACATCTTGTGACCAGCACTGAATATTTTGACTGGAAAATGTTTTCTTGCTTTGAAATACATATCTCTGTTTCATGTGATCCTTTATTTTTCATAAATGTCTTGACATTCATCTTGCAGTGGGAGGACATTACCCAGTGACAATATTAATCTCCTTTTGACATTATCTCATAAGTAAAATAATGACTATAGGGAAAAGAGTAGCACTTTGTAAAAATTCTCTCCTGTATTATATGAACAAACAAATACAYGAACATAAATTAATTGTTGTGGTTTGTTGACAGAAATGTTACACAAAAAAATAGGAAAAAAGCAAACAGAAAATCAAAAATAAGATAAATCTTGAAAAGGGCTTGATGGGGGAAGATAAAATATCTTGATATAAATAAAGTCATTCAAAATAAGTCGTGTGAATTTTAAATAAGATTTTAGAATTATAAGGAAGCCCTTTATTAAAGGACTTTTCAGTAGCATTATGTTAATTTTCTTCAAATGACCTGATTTGCTCAAGAAACTCCTAGTATTCCAGCTCACTGTGACAATTACTTTAGGATTTTGTATTTYGGACAGGCTGTCTGTCTGATATGTAAAACAAATACAAAGTCTTGTACCATTATTCTTTTGCTAACATTCCCTGACTTGACATCAGGTATTCTGAAGGATTTTAAATTATCTTGTGAAAGTCTGGGTTATTTGGGTTTTATGCTCCTATGATCTTTATCTTGTGTTATTCTGTAGCAAAAGTCTTACTTTATGCCATAGCAAAAAGTTCAAACACAGTAAGAAAGTTGTATTTAAGAATATACAAAGCTACTAGAAATTSCTTCTATCTAGAAGGCATTTTTGGCTCATTTGAAGATGAATATCAAGAAAGTGCATACAGGGAAGACTTYTGCTGAGAGAATTTCTCCAGGATTTGCTTTTCCTACAACTGAACTTTGCACTTCTGGGTGTTAGAGAAATTTCCCAAGCTTTAGTAAGCTTTCTGAGAATAGAGTAGAACCAGCTTACCCTAACAAGGAGAGAAGGCTGTTGCTGCTCATTGTGCTCTTAAAGCACRGTTTCAATCTACTGAAATCTACTGTAAAAGAATCGTCACTTCTTTTTCCGTATTGAGCATGCCCCCCTACAACCTCTCWCGAGTCCTCTGTGAAAACTGGATCACTGGTTGGGAATCACTCCAGTGATTTTACTACAAATCAGTGTGGATGGCATTTATGTCTTCATATCTTAACTAGAAAAACACATTGAAAATTATTAAATTATTTGAATCAACAGGATATCTCTGAAGTAAACAACTTAGGCTTTTATTCSTACCGAGATATTAAATGTCCAATATTATGCATAGTAGTTAAATATTTTCAGCTAATGGAAAAAAAGCTCTTTTATATACTCTAAAAGATAGAATATATTCTGAAGGATTGTTTCTTTTCAAAGTGTTCTTCAGTTTCTTTAAACTGTAGAATAATAGGTTGTGTGAAATGGGAAATTGCTTCAATATCAAACTTGTCAGACTTTGGYGTAGGCTTCCTAGGAAGGTGGTTTAGTCACCATCCCTGGTAAAATTTTAAAGACATGTAAATTTTGCACTTAGGAACATGGTCTGCTGGTGGTATTAGCAGTTCTGGGTTAATGGTTGGACTTGACCATATTAAGGGACTTTTCCAACCTAGCTGATTCTATKATTCCATAAAATGATGGGATAAAAAATTATCTGAGAACTCATAGGGGAAAAAATATATGTAACTAAGTCTAAGACTGAATAGTTTTTATATTTGTACTGAAGAAACAGTGAAGTATGTAATATTATTAATAAGTTCGACATCTTTTCTTTCCTGTAATTTATGGGGTCTCTAGACTAATAATTTTATATTAATCTTATAACATTGTTTATAAATGCTGATTCATGTACTTAGTCTTTACACCTATGCCTTTGGTAATTTATTATGATTAATTAATATAAAAATATCTAGATTTTAATATTACATTAAGTAGGAGAGATGACTTCCCTAATAGGAAACCTCTTTTGTATTTGTTTAAATACACCATCCGAGTATCTGATCTTAGTGGAAATGCATATGTTATTGCACCGATAGTCATGAACTAATTGTTTTTCTGAGAAAAAAAAAAAGTGTGTAATTTGTTTGTATCTAATCTGTATTCCAGATATGGGGCTGTTTCTCAGTCTCTGAAGTGGGAGAAATGAGAACATATTGACTAGGACTTGTGCATGAAGTCACATTCAGGGTTTCTGATTAAACCAGCACGTTTTGAGGTTGGAGTACATATCGTTAATATCATTATGCTCTTTGTTCCTTAATTGCATTCTAGTACAGAAGACCAGGCAAAAACCTGAATCAACCCTGAAAAAAACTGCAATCAAACCTGTCTGTGTTGAYGTTCATGGTTAAACCTCTGTTAACCTGTATGTTATGTGAGTTTAATTTATGTGATGCATATCAGAATGTGAAAAAATAAAATCTTCAGCTTTGTTTRGCTTGCATTTGTCATGAGTATTCAGGAAGTGATGAGTTAGTGTTTAATTAACCCTTCTAGAAGCAGCTATGTTTTCAAATGTTGAATTATACCTTCTAGTTTTTAAGCCAACAGATGTTGACCTTGCAGTGGCAAAATTTCCCTCAGCAATATAAACCTAATCAGCATTACACCTTTCACTTGCATGAAAAGAGCACTACCTAATTAGAGAATATGCTTTTAGAAAATGAAGGTTGAAGGTTAAGATTTCATTTAGGATGCATTAGCTCAAAGATGCCTTTGGGCTATTCCGAGTAGCTAGGCTTTTTTATGAATTCTCTTAAAATAATATRAAAAGGACACTCCTAAAACTTAAAAGAAATTGAATCAATAGTATGCATGAATTCATATTYAATTTTTRTAGGAGTGGCCCATGATGAATTGAGGGTTCAGACTATATCTCCCTTTGATTACCAGTATTCAGCTTCACAGAACTACGGTATGAATAATGTTGATTTTGACATATAAACAATCATAAAAATCCCATGGATTTGAGGCTTGATATTGACAGGAGAAACTAATACAAGGATCTGGTATGTTTGTACTTTTGTTCTGACACCCAATACTTCACACTAGTATTTACTGGCATTGTTGTGGCAGCAAGCCTTCCACTGGTACTTCCTGCTACTGGACTCACTCTTTCTCAAAAGAAGTTCCAGATATTTTTACAGCTACCACTTACATTTTTGTTTACTCATACTTTGTCTGGGGGAGAGTACTGTTGCAAGGAAACACTGGAAATCAACCAGCCAGAACCCATCTTTGATTAACTCCAAAACTACCATGATGTGAAGAAAAAAGTAGAATATATTTTACACCTATAACTTGAATTAGAAAATTGAGGACAGTATTAAACAGTTACTGTGATTACGTGTAAAGAKATAAATGCATGGAAGCATGGGATGTTTTGCCATTTGCTTGAAGCAAGTAGATAAAGATGGAACCAAGATTTATCACTTCTTAATTTTAAACTAATAGCCAAAATTTTGTTTTACTTATTGGCAAAAGGATTTAAGGTTTAGGGAAGCCACTTCACAGATTGTAAAATTAGTTGAYTATTGTAGCTGAAAATTGCTTAAAATAACAAGCAAAATCACAACACATCGAAAAAACTAAAAGTAGGTAAACTTTTTCCATCAGTAGAAGAAATTATCTRTTAAAAGTGCACTATAAAAATGTAAGAAATAGACCTAAAGGAGTTTTTTTCGTGTSTTCCTCTACTGTTAAATACTTTGGGTCTCTTTGCAGACAGCTTGCTTTCTCAGTAAAATATTTTCTACCTAMCAATTCCTTTTGTTTCATTGCAGCTGGATAAGTTGTGATAGAAGCAGAGTATTGAGGAAAAAAAAAAGAATGAGAAGAGAAAAAATTCAAAGGGTGTTTTCCAGGCTTTCTTCAACAAAATGAATATACTTTGAGATTTATAATACCAGTTAAAAGCTAATGCAATGCAAAAATTAAAGTTAACTTTCTCCCACCTGAAAATAACTGCAGACAACAAAAAACAAGGTTGGAATTTTTTTTTCTCAAGTCTTTGTAAGGTTCTTTTGTATATTTTTTGCATCTTTAGGTAAGATGTTTCTTTCAGTTTAGCTGCTATCACAACATATGTTTCTTGAATGTCAGGATAATGATTCAATCCTTGTACAAATGGGTTGTGTCTCAAGGACTTGAGTTATTGCTATGACTAAAACAATATGACTACTTTCCTCATAATTTCCTAACAAACTCTATTTTGAAATCATTAAGCAATTATGATCAGTTTAACACTGAACTTTAGGTTATGTATCAGAAGAATGGTAGGTCAYCTTAACTGAGATGAATATACATCTGAACCAGACTCACACAAGCCTCTTTCTACAATTTCTGACATTATTCTTGTTTGCTTGGGAGCTCTGAGACAAGAAGGCTCCCAGGAAGTGGCTAGAAATTCAGTCCATGTCAAAACTTTAACATCTCTTATAGAAGAGTGACTTATTCATTTATGAATAAGAAGCAGCCTGGTTTGGCTTGAAACTTGGCATATCACTTTAAATTAATACTGTGATTCTTTCATACATATACAGTTTAATATTTAATTCTCTGAGAGCAATTTTCAAAGGGTAGTATATAKATATCTGGAGGCTTTTGTGTCTCATTGTATGAAATGGAATGTAGCAAATGGAACTTWCATCACTTATTAGTTAAGTGATCTGCCAGCTCCAGATTTCTGAGATAAATAAATAGGCCTGTATGGTATAATGTRCTGCTGTGCAGGATATTTCAGGTACCTTAATAAGTCAGCTGTGTGTATGCATATCTACTTAATGTTTGTACATTAATCACACAGTGTTTATAAAATAGTTTGRTAAATGATTGCATAAAATTGACATTGCAACATTCCAGGCAGATTTTACTGACAACATTCTAGATCAAGTTTGCCCTGAAAAGAAACCCTGAATTTTTTTAGTTATCACTATCCCAAACTCTCAGATAGAATGCAGCCTCAAAATTATAATGTTTATTGCCTGCACTTTGATTGAACAAATGTAAATAAAAATAGAATTAGATATGTAACTTAGTGCAGTATCTTTTTTTTTGGTTATAGAACCCTGCAGAAGAAGTATAGTTTCTACAGTGATGAGAAGCGTTGAAGAACCTCAAACTCTGGAAAAACCCAAGTATGARTACTTGGTAGCAAACACCCAAGTATACTTGATGAAGACATGTCTCTTTAGGGAATATGAAGAATTGATTTTAGAAGGAAAAATCCTTTATCATTGCATTTGTTTATTTTTAGGGAAGGAAGATGCTATCTGCATGCAGATCTGATACCAACACAAAGAAGAATGTGCTGTAACCTTCTAAATAAATACATATTCTCCAAAGTTCAATCACAGTATTTTCACATAGAAGACAATGAATCCTATGAGGCCAACCTAAGTCAGGATTGTCAAAAGTAATCAACTAATATTTGCTGAATCTCTTATTTTAAAGATGCATTAATCTCTGATAAAGTTAACCTAAGGTTTGTCATCCATCAAACTACTTTGCCCAAGAGGAATCACATCTAATATATCAAAATACTGGAACAAAAAGAAATTTCCAGGAAGTTTCATGGGCCTTTTAGGATAAGAAGAGTAGCTACTGACAGAATTCTACATAATCACCAATTCTACATAACATTACCAGTCATAGTAAAAATAAAGTAACTTTGAACAGAGAGAGACTGCAAAGTTGAAAAACACATAGAATGAAACAAACACCTTCCAGTACCTGAGCCCACAAGAAAGATGGAGAGAGACTATTTACAGGAACATGTATTGACTGGACAAGGGGGAATGRCTTTAAACTGCAAGTSACTAGGTTTATACTACATRYYACAAAGAYACYCTTCACTACGAGGCTAATGAGGCAATGCAGCAAGTTACTCAATAAGATTGTGAATGTCCCATTCTGAAAATGGTCAATAACAGGTTGGATAGRGCCCTGAGCAACCTGGATTAGTGAGAGGTGTCCCTGCCCATGTCAGGGGGTTGGAGTGATGTGGTCTTGAAAGGCCCCCTTGAACTCAAATTACTCTATGATTACTATGAAAATCTGGACAACATAATGTTGGCTCCATAAACAACTTAATAGATTGCAGGCAGCACTGCCATCAACTCAGCCAAGGGCTTAGAAAAAAATGTAATGCCTCAGGTACACTGACTGAAAATGAGAGATCATTGCCTGTAATGCTAGCTAAATAATTTGCAAGGCAATATAAAAACAGAGAGCCACAGTAATAAGAAATTTTATATTTTTACTGTTCCACAACAGGGAGAGAATATGTGAYCATTTCCCATTATTTCCAATCTGAATKATATTAAGTACTTGAAGAGCAAATTGCATTCACTGAGGAACTGTTGCATTAGGACAAGGCATCTTGTATTTAAAGTAATAAAACTTCAATTTAGATTACATATAAGAAAGAACATTCTTACAATAATGGCCCTAAAACACCCAGACAGGTTGCCCAGTGGAAAGGTCATGAATGTCCCATGCCTGGAAACTTTGAAGATCAGACTGGATGGCACTTTGAGTAATTTTATCTAGTTGAAGATGTCCTGCTCATGGTGAAGATGGTGGTCTCCATAACCTTTGAATGTCTCTTCCAACMCAAACCACTTTRTGATTCCAGGAGTAAAATCTATTCYATGATTCTGTGATTCTATGAATATGCACTTTGAGTTGCATTAAGGCATGAAGGGTTCTTATATCAGCACAGAATTCCAACTGACTGCGCAAATTGAATAAGCTCCACAGACTTCCACAAATACACAAGACTGTATTTGACTTCTAACACTTTTGAGGAGAGAAGGACTTACAGCCCAGTGTATCCCAAGGTAACTGTATTTTTTCATCTAAAAATAAATTACCTATGTCTCAATTAYTACGCTGGAACTGCTAAAAAAAGAAAAAAATGTTCATGTGAGGTAGGGAAAAACCCCAAAAAATTTAGCTGTCACCTTCTACAAATAGTTGCTGTGTATGTACAAATATATTTTTCAGAATTTTTAAAATGCTTCTGAGATGCTCCAGTAAAGAATGCTAAAAGCTAGAAACCAACAGGATACTTGTGTCAGATTCTAAGCCTCCAGTTTCACATAATATGTAGGTAGACAGAGCAAGGTGAGAACTTTGTCTTAAGGTCAAAATTAATCTCTTAAACRTATAATTTCTTGAGAAGCTTTTTTTTCAGATTATCCTCTTAAAAATATCAGTAGCATAAATATAAAAGAGAATGGCCCAGGGTTTTGCGAAACCTAAATAAATTTCTAGCTTTGAAAAGCACATATAACTGACTGATACAGTTTTTCAAAATAAATAGCAAATCCAGTGCAACTGTTGCTTCAAAATTTTTCAGTTTTCTTGCCACATATAATTATTTCTGACCTGCATCTTATRCTGTTAAATGATGCAAAATACATTTTTCTCCCAGGGAAGTTGAAAAAAACMCTAACAAAATCCTTCATTGATCTTGTTATTTTTTATTTTTATTTTTGGAAACACGTCATGGCCTGCTACTGTCAGTTTATTATGGCAATATATAATCATCTGACAAATCTATCATGTTTTCAAATTAGTATCAATAATTCTCAGTACACATCTATCATAAAGGCACTTGGGAGGTTACTCTAGATGCACCTTTCACAACTTTTGACAGAAGATTTCCACTGTCAATTCTTAGTGATATTTACAAGTTACTGTGCTTTTAATAACTTGGGGCTTTGGATACRCATTCTGTTAATTGTTAAATTAAAAAGAGCATGAGAGGGTAATATTTTTGTCTTCTTTTGGGAATTTTCAACCTCTTACTTATTTTAATCTCTATATACAATTTTATGTAACAATGAAAGGCCAGATTCAAAGCTTTTCCTTTATTACCCAGATAAATGAACAGTAAAAGCCAAACCAACCATGYAACAAAGGCAGAAGATAAGTTAAAAGAAAACAAAAAAAAGTACAAAACAAAACCCCCCACCTTGCGTTACGATTCATGAGTTCTGTGTTCTTATTAGTGCCCTGGAGGGTAATTTTCCATAAGAAATAGAACCTTCTAAGCTTTGGAAAAGTACTGAAGTTCAACTACTTATTTGAAGGTGAGAATCTAGTTTGATGCACAGTAATATAAATATATAAATATAAATATAAAAATATATATATATATATATAGGGGTTTTTTTGGGTTTTTTGTGTTTTTGTTTTGGTTTTTGTTTTGGTTTTTGTTTTGGTTTTTGTTTTGGTTTTTGGTTTTTGGTTTTTGGGTGTTGTTTTTGTTTTTGTTTTTTGTGTGTGTGAGTAAGGTCATTTTCAAATAGGAGCAAGACTGAAAGGACTGGTTGGCACCTAATGAATTTCACAATGAAGATGAAATGCCAGATGTCGCTGGCTGCAGATGCAGCTTAGATTCCTGCTGTGTGAGCAGTCACTTGGTAGCATTGGTGCAATGCTCCAACATAAAAAACTACTGTGTAGTAATTTGCATACCTTGTCTGGAGTCAGAATAAGGTTGGTGCAAACTTTGGAAGAGGTTAGTACACCTTCAGAGGTCAGTACCTTGCCATGGCTTAAACAAATGGGAAGACAGATGGCTCCTGTGATGGCCTTACAAATACCATTCAACATTATGGTGTATTATTATGATTCTCTGCCCTTCTTACAAAGATCAGACTGTCTCTCAGAATAATAAATATAAAACTGAGGGTGTTTTGAAGGCCATTTCTCATCTATAAAGAACTCACAATTTATGAACGCAAGGTAATGCTATGAATTTTTATGAATAAAACTGGAAACTAAAGTACATCTTTGTTTTCTCTAGTTTACTCTCATTAATTTAGAGAGATTTTATCTATTTTAATTTTACATAACCAAGTTATCCTTTTTTTTGGTAAATCAATTGTTTCTTGTTTTCTGTAATATTTTAAATATTAAAGTTAAATTAATTTAAAAATAAATCAAATATATRTACCACCTAATACTGTGATCTCAAATTTGTCAGTCAGATAACTATACACTAAAGTGGTATCAGAAAAGAACAAATCTGTTAGACAAAAATTTCTATCAGCTAAAGATTTAATGCTATATGCAAATTGAATTTTCATATATATATATATGTATATAAATACTGTTTTTTTTCCCAGAAATTTCTATTTAACATAAAAACCTCCATACTTTTCAGATTAATTAATTGTTTAAAGGCTTTAATGTTCAAAATCTTAAGTTAAGGCCATTGGTTTCTTTGCTATTTTATAGACAATTTTAGTTTGAACTGATAGAGTATTAGACATTATTAAATGAGTAAATGCAACCAAGCATACATTAATGTCTTTGTCATTYATCCTAACARTCATAAAGTCTATAAAGTTTAGATTCTTGTTCCTGTGCAGGCAACATGATTTCAGTAGTTGCCACTTAGATTATGTAATCAGAAAGTTTCATATTTACTCTGATTTATAACAAGTGTATAACAATATCAGTATTAAGTGTACTAAATGGAGCAATTTTAATTTAAGTAATATTTTCTCATATAGTATGTGTATTTTCAGAACTAATTTTCCCAGTGTTTGTGGTTCTTGGTGATATTCAAAAAGACTTTGTCATATACTGAAATAACTCTTAGTGTAATATAACAGCATATTATTTAGAATTTTATTTAATCACAGCATAATGAATTGCCTCTGGAAGGTTTGATTTGTTTTGGTAGGATCCCCCCTCTACTTCAACCAAAATAATAATGCTTTATATAGGTGAATCGAACAGAAAGTTTTCATTATTTTGTAACTGAGAAATTGGAAATAGGAGGAAGTCTATCTTCAATATTGTAATTTACATATAGGGACAGGTAGTAAGAGTAGATCAAGAGGTTTCAGGACAGAAAGATGCTGTAAACTTTCTAAATGTACTGAAGCACAAGATTGATGTGAAATGGTCTATTTGTCAAGTGGAAGATKAAGCGGCTGGAGATCTGTTCTGTCTGATACCACCTGCCAACAGCCTCAAGGTTTGTTACAGTGAAGAGGAACTGAAAGCATGCAACAAATCACAGATAAAGGCTCTTCCCCTTCACATTTGTATTTGATGTATTTGATGCATTTCAAGTATTGTGATGGATATTGGGCAAGAGTCCTGGTACAGGGTGACAATGGGACATTTGATAATCTCCCTATATTGAACAGAAAACATCTGGATGCAGCAGCATATGGACTGCAGCTTCAGTGGAATAATTTAATGCATGCTGCCCACCATTAGGTCCATATGTGCATGCTTCCCTTTAATGTTATTCCCAAGTATGCAAAAAGAGATCTAAGCACTTTTTTTTTTTTTTTT
>CADDXX010000244.1:444548-511041 GCA_902810485.1 Alauda arvensis | reverse complement strand
GAAGGGAAGGGAAGGGAAGGGAAGGGAAGGGAAGGGAAGGGAAGGGAAGGGAAGGGAAGGGAAGGGAAGGGAAGGGAAGGGAAGATTATTCAGAGTGCAGTATGTTGAGCCTATCATTAAAAACTTTTGAAAAAATCTGATAGGAAGACCTTGATATAGAACTGGATCAGTTATGAGAAGACAAAATGAGAGTCATCAGGCAAAAATTATCAGTTGAAACTGTGGGAATAAGATACTCAATTTTTTTAATGACACATTTGTAGGCTAAAAAGAAAAGAAAGGAGAAAATATGAGAAGAAACACTGGATTGGATTCATAAGTTTCTTCAAAAGAATGAATAGGAAACAGGGCTAGGCAAGATAGAACTTCAAAAAAATTAGAGTGGAACAAGGAGACAAAAGAAATATTATTAAAGAATTATTCTTGACAGTAATACAAATTATGAGATATTTCAAGTATCTGCATAAAGACTTCCTTCTTTAGTTATCAAGACTGAACTTTTAAGTTCCCACTCCACTAATTTCTCTTCAAGAGTTCTGAAGTGATGCATTAACTTTTCCAAACCTGTGGAAGAATAATTGCAGATATAATAATTGCATGGTCTGTAAAAAATAAAGTATTTTAAATGAATGGACAGATGGGTATCACAGTAAACAAAGTAATTTCTTCTCAAAGAGGAAAATAAGTATTATTTATTTTCCTAAAATTATGATTTTTACTCCAGTGTGGGGGCTCAATACGTGTGTGGTCTGGCTTTGGCTCCTGTCTCCTTTTAGCTTGCCTTAACCAGTGTCTAGTGGCCACCTTACCATTGATGAACAGCTTGGTGTTGCAGCGCTTTCAGTGCTGAATGTGAACAAGAGCAGAGGTTCTCAGACGGTCCCAGTGTGAGAATAATGGGAAAGATGATCCTACACCTTCCTGGCTTTAGCTGAAAACCACAAAGGCACAAAAAAACTCCAAACAAACAAAATAAAACAAGAACAAAAACAACAGACACACACACAGAATCCCCAAGAAAACAAAAAAAAAAAAAAAAACAAAAACCCACAAAATCAAAATACATTGAGACATTGAAACGTATAAAACAAGATCTATCCTGTCAGCTTCAGCAGTGAAAAGTTTGAGACTTAACAGCTATCCAAATTTTTTTCACCAACTCCCTGCTTTCAAGGAGCCTGAAATCTCAAATTTAGGATGTGGGATGAAATGAAAGGAKTAACTATAGTGGAGAAAAGGTTTCAGATACTAGTGAGTTTTCTGGAACAAGCTTCATTCTATTATTTGTGAAGTTTTACTGTATTATTGTGGACTTCGCAGTGTGAGTGTTGCTGTAAATGGACTAATAAACATCTGCTTTATTTTGATTAGTCTGTTAAGGGCTTAATTGGGCTAGCAATTTTTTCCTATTTATGAAATAATCTTCCTTTTGGCCATTTTTATAGTTATATATATAATAAACTCATCCATTCTTTGTTTGCACTTGCACAAATTAATGTGCACTTTGATGCAGAGTTAAAAGCTTTTCTTGACAGGTGAGTAAAAATATAAAATGGTTGAGTTCATTACATTTTTGGTAGAATAATTATTCATTACAATAATGGAATTTGACGTTATTATATACTAGGCAGTCACTTCTATCTCTGTTATCCATTGAAAATGAGAGTCATAACAAAATGATCTCAAGGGAAAGTATATTTTTAAACATAATTTTTCTACATTACTTACACGAATATGGATTTGTGATTTAAAGATTCCTAGAGAAGAAGGCTATAATTACAAAATATTACAGGTGATTAGGTTTTTAAAAAAATCAGAGAGCAGCTTGCATGCTCTTTTCTACTAATGAGAATAATTATCCACCAACACATCATGGAAAAAAAAAATCTGGAGAATGTGCTTGAAGAAATACTATAAAAGACAATCAAATGGTCTAATTTGGATTTTAAGCATTGAAGTTGAGCTGCAGATTATCAGTTATACAAACACAACTGAAAAACCACTATTGTGTTATTAAGAATGACAGTATAATGGTCTTCCAGTGGACATGATTTCATTAACACACAAAATTTTAATTTTTTTTCTTCTATTGCTTGACTAGTTCTGCTTATGGATGACTCAGAATATTTTCTTCTTTTGACTACATTAAAATTTTTATATCCTCATAAATTCATAGTTCAATGTATTTCTTCACAATTCATAACAATTCAGGGRAATACAAAAATAAATTGTTTTCTTTTGCCCAGTTTCTCGTCACRATAGGTAAAAATTGCCATCAAATGACTTGGCAATAACTGGAAATTTCTAAATTAAAGAATGAAAAAAATACAGTAGCATCATGTRTATTATGCCTTAAAGCCTGCAGGAACCAGTTTGTTCAATAGTTGATTTATTTCAAAGAGGTTTTTCCAGGAGGTCAGTTTAGACTTAGAACTGCATCAGCCTCTTGTGCTTCAAYTTATCCCTTCATCCCTCCCATCTAWCCATGTGAACAATGCCTCAAATTAAGMAATTTTCTGAAGAAATTMTTCTTAAATTATATTTTATATAATAATTTCATTAAAATTAAAAGGTTAAAATCTAAATAAGAGTAATTATAAGCTTTGTGAATACAGAGAAATCTACCAAAAAGACTTGAATTATCCTATATGGGACTGCTTCAGTGTAGTCATAGTGCCCACCTCAGCAGGAAACAAGGAAAGAGCCTTATGGCATAGTAAAAAGACCATTCTGCACTTCCAGACCTTTGCTTTGTTACTTGAACAAACACTGAACAATAAATTCCAGTATTTCCTTTGCATGAAGTTAAACCAGAATCTAAAACAGGCAGAGAAATTSCTGGGTAAGTAAGTTTAATCACTTTCCACCGTTGCAAYCCTTGTGTAACTCTTTTCTCAACAGCCTCCAGTTTGTTACTTCTTCTCTCTGATGATTTTTTAATCTGGTGGCCATAAAATTGTTTTCTAGGTGGCAGTGTTCMTGGCCAATGCACATACATTGGTACTTTGGCAGATGCTGCCATTTCACTCCTTGTGCACTGTTGCTTCCATAGCTTTATTTCTAGACAACAGTAATTTCAATTTCAACTTTGTTTCGAAAGAATAAATTTTTTCAGATCCTTTTCTTAAGGTGTATTCTCTAATATAGGGTGAGTCAAATTGTTTCCAAATTTGTWGCCTGTTTCTTAAAAAGAATTGAATTTTCACATGAGACCATGTGAGGTCTTAGTATTTTGAATATGTCATTAGTATTTCTCCCAGTAAAATTAGCTCCATGTTTAAYTTATCCTTTTACTTATTTTTTGTTCTTTTCCCCTCTAGCATATCTAGGCTTACAAAACCTGAACAGATAACAAGAGGTTGTTGTTACTAGTACTAAAATGCATGATCCTGCCCTTTGAACTATGAAATTTCATTCTGTTTATGTTACTCTGGATCTTTTGAAAGTCATGTTCTCCTAGGTGGCTTAGTAATTTTGCGTTTTAAAGCAATTTTGTGCCATTTTTCTTCAGAAGTTCCTCAATTGCTTTATCATTCTTGGATTAACATCAATCTATTCCAATGTAGTTGCCAAAAATGATAGTTGAATAAAGACTTCAGTTTAAACTAGTCTTAGGAGAAAGTAGAATTTTGTGCTATCTGAGTTAGTAATCTGAATATACACCTGGGTTCTAGCAATAATAACTCAAAAAACTTGATAAAAAACTCAATAAAAATCTCTATGTGAAAGAAGTTTGGAATGCCAGATATTTATTAGTAAAAATAAAATAAAATAAAATAAATAAGTATGAAAATAAAATAATAAACAACACTGCAACTGCACACAATGCACAGAAATAGGCTTTCTTCGTAAACAGCTTCTGAAATAGTCATCAGTCTGTCTAACAGAATTCTAGTGAACACATTGGAGGGRAGAGGGTTTTCTTGCACAGGAAAATCTGACATTTTACTGAGCCTACTCCTCTGACTTCTATTCTCTACTACATTTCTTAGCAGTGAACGTATAGCTAAGGAAGGAATATTTTTCAAYCCTTTAAATGGATACAGCTCTAATCAGTTCATTATTTTACAAAGCAAAAAAAAAAAAAAATCCCAAACCCTGATACTGTAGCTGTGGAAATGGACAGCACCACATCCTTTGAGAATATGTGTAATACAGCCAATGAAAATCCTGCAGTAACCAACACAAATTCACTTTTTTTTTTTTTTTTTTTAATTCTTCTCAGTCGCAAAATTTCTACTGGGAACAGCATTTACTAGTGACAACTATTTCATGTACTTAGCACTGGCTAATAAGTTGTTACTAAATTTCAACGAAAAATAAAGACAGAGATCCTAAGATGGAAATGTGAAGTATCATAATGCAGGTGTGCAGCACTCGTAGTAAACCCCACAKATATGACCACCTCCAATTTTATGTACTCAACTCTCACCTAGTTGACTGCTATGTGCAGTGCTAATAAAAAGCGATATTATCTATCCTTTTGCTTTAAAATTCAGTTGAGTAGGTCTTTGAATACGTACACATATTCATGTTTATTTCCAGATCTTACGTGACTTTCCATTTTGTTACCAGAAAAGCTAGAAACAATTGGCACTGAGGAGCAAGCGGGAAATGATACAGTTATTCACTGAAATGAAATTTTTGAATGGTTACCGAGCACTGTTTTATTGCTGCCTATCAATTAAATAGTTCACTCATTCCCTAAGTTTCTGTTCCAATTATTTATAAAATAAATCACCTACCCATTATCAAATAAAACACAATATTTCAATATAGCCCAAGAAGAGATACTTAAGGCTACAATTAGTTAAAAAAACCCAAACACAAAGGATTTATGGCATGGAAGGTGTAGTGACAGATTTGTTTCTTTTGCTTTTTAGTTAATGTTGACCCTTAACAAAAATATAATTAAAATTCTGGTTCTGACATTGATTTCTACCACTAGTAAACAGTTCCTTACCTTCTAGGCAATCTTTCAGATATTTATGATTTTTCTTCCATGTAGTAGTGCAGCTTTAAACCAAGCAGGTATTTTCCACATAGGGAAAAGGGTTTCAGTTTTACCATGAGTCTTAAAAGGAAAAAGCCCTAAAAGTTTCTTTGCTCTTCTGGCAGCCATTRGCTTAAGGCCAGGACAGAAACACAGATAGGTMTATTTACCTGTAATGTAAATGTACAGAAATGTAGCCATTCTCTATTGGGCATTTTACCAACCCCTCCAACCCCACCCCCCTCCAAATCATTTTGTATTTAAGGTAGTGCACAAAGCTTCTTGAGGCTTCTTGGGATGTCGTAGCTAGGTACAATGGGATTGTACGTATCTGTGCTCTATTTTGTTTTATTTTGTTCCTTTATTGTTTAGTATTTTATAAGTTTATTAAACCTTTTGCTTTACAAAACATACMCAAAGAGCCATCTCACAAATTATTTCTCGACCATTTCTGTGAGGTGCAGGCACCCTCAGACTTGAAACATCTTCATGGSGCTTATTACACTCTGGCCATGTGCAAGACTGTATTACTTCCATGCCTCTTTGAAAGTGTTTCAGAAAGAGAAAGGTTCATATTTCAAAAAAAGTAATTTTGTATTTTGCATTATGGAAGACTTTGAAACTTATCAAATTCTAAATAGATTGATTATTTTATGTACTCAAAAAATTGCAATTTGGTGATTTTCCAACACATAGGCACAAAGGCTAATGAGGTGGAAAGAAAATAAAGAGAGCAATATGGAAAATTTTGGGAATTTGGCTAATAATTTAAACAACATGACAGTTATGTTGAATTAGAATGCTTACACCAGCTGGAAAATGGAAGTTCTCAGCTGATATAATATCAGGTATGGATGTTGCTCCGTTAAGGATGAATTCTTCAGTCTATTAGTAGAAATGTGATGCTTGTGTTAGGTTTAGTTATCATTTAGGCAAAAGTTGCTGTGACTCTTTTAAAAACCAGATTTTAAAAATTTTTATAAAAGAATATAAGGCAAGCTAATTGTAGGGGTTATTAGTATCATCTCCTTTGCAAGGGGTGACAACTCTTTTCAACAGAAAACATTGCAACATATTAGTGAGTGATACATAATCTAATCATATATGGACAGATAAAGCACAAGGATTTTTAATTAGGAGAGTGGTTACAGTGTGGAGAAGTACATAGACTGTAATAAAGAATCAGGAGTAGATCCAAGCAACACTTCTTAAAAATGCAGCTGTTGTACATTTTTAGTGAGAGAAAAAATATTAATTTGAGTCACTCTTCCCTTTGCAATAGCACATCATCTGTGAAAGCAGATTTTAAAGGTGTTTGTCTTGACTGAAAATTCCAAATGGGGCAGAACCTTTATTTGCCTAGAATGAAAACAGAAAGTTGTCATAGCTTTGCATATTTTTTCCTGCTCCAAACTGAAATGTGGTTTTGTGTGGCACACAAAACTGAAATGTGGTTTTGTCTGATGGCAGATGCTAGCAATCATACTGATTAAAAACTTCCACATCGTAATTTCTTATCTAGTCTTATACCCCAAACTAATTATATCAGCATTTTTGTGTTTTGTTTTGTTCTGAAAGATGCCCTCCATTAATCAGGACAGTACTAAAAATAATGTCATTGCAATGGAGAAATCTTTGGGCGCGCTGAACCTTTTCCTAGCCAACTGTGTGGCATTTGTAACAGATAACACAGCTAATGCGAGAAATTCACAATGGTGCTCTTAAAGGAGTACAAGATGTTAGACCATATGTTCACAGACATGAGATGTGCCTTGTCATGTAGGTCATTTTGTTGCCAGGAACACTGTCATAACCCAAAGACAATAYGAACCAGAAAAAAATGTGATTTGCTAAAGGTTACTGAGAGACAGAAATGTTTCTTAATCTCTAATATTTAACTGGTAGTTGAAACTTCAGGATTTTCACCTATTATAAAAGAAACTTAACAATATCTTGTTTCAAGTGYGGCTAAATGTGCACATAAGTGTGTATAAGCCATCTATTTTTATTTACAGAAGCCTGTCATCTCTGTTCACACTGTGGAAAATCCTTTTGCTTATTTTCAGGTGTCTACATTCAGTTGTGTGCAAGCAAGTAACAACATGTGCAAAGGCATAAGAGAAAAAAATGTCCTGTTTCAGGGATGCCATTAAGGATTATCAACACTTGATTACCAAAATATTAAACAGTGAACAGAAATTGAAAGAAGTATTTTATAAAACATTCAGTAAACATAAGTTTCTTCCTCAAACAACATTCTCGACTCTCTTTTTTTGCTTCCTCTTTCACGAAAAGACTGAACTCCCTTCCTGTGGGAAAAGTATCGCAAATTTCTTTAAATGTGTAACTTTAAAATGCTGTAGCCATATGTTCAAAAAGAGAAATTAAAAAAAAAAGACAGAACAAAAGCAAAACACAAAAACCCCACATATCTCCTCTATAAATGCTCCTCTGAAGGTAGATACATACATACATACATATGTACACATATTTATATGTAGCTTAATTTATATCTATTAACTATAGGGATAAAATAAGGACAGAGTTTATTAGATTAGTGAAACCATTGTGTTTCTGTCTGTCTTTATTTTAGTTGTATCACATTTCTAGAACAAGAATTGTACTAATAAGAAGTAAGCTTTTTACACTAAGAAAGAAAAGAAGAATAAAAAAGGATAATCCTAACAGTTTTTACAGAAGATACCATAATCCAGTGTAACAGTTAAAAAAAAAGAAGAAGGAAGGGAATGTTGCCAAATAAAAGCCACTTTAAAGGTGTTGTGGGACTGCTCTTTTTTGACAGAATTATCACAAACATTTCTGGGAAAATGCTTTGYTCTCCCTAAGGACAAAATTATTGTCTGCATATTTACATGTACACACATTTTACTGCTGACTCTGAAAATTAAGCTAGAACTATCTGTAAAAGCAGAATGCACAATACCTATACAATCCTGAAGATACTCAAGACTGTCTGCATATCAACTACAGGAAATGAATAATATTTTAAAATAAGATTTATGAAGAGAAACTGTTCTGAGATCATTCTGTACTTGCAGAACTATTTCTGACACTTAATTTTACCRATGYTTTTTGTTTGTTTGTTTGTTTAACTGACAAAAAAAAGTATTAGTGTTTTTAGAAATATCTTAGGTGTGATGGCTTGATACAGTTCAAATGTTTTTCTAATAATTCAGCAAGCTACAATGTGTAACAATAACCAAGGTAAAAAGAAAAACTGATTGCTCATAAAAAATAAGTGTAATTTTATTTATTTGCTACTATTGTARTGATGAAGAATGTCACAATTAAAAAAATATTAATATTACAGAATAATATTATATATTATTATAATGGATGAAAGATCACATTATTATACTATTACACTAGTAATCACTATTACATAAGTTTTCAACATATTTTTGTCAATGAAACATACCCTTCCTTTGATATAACTTAATTTTGAGTGTGATCTTTTCCATTCTACCAGGGTATTTCCCTAGAAAATACTTCATCTGTATTTTTACTTCGGCCTATGTGATAATTAGTCAAATGACAAAGCCACAGTCAAAAAAATTATCTGTGCATGGAAAAGACTACTTTTATTGTTAAAACCTTGAKAAACCCTAGTTTATCAAGTTTAACCCTAGTTAACCAAAGTTTATTACATAGTACCTAAAAGAGTAACTCTCTAATTGTAATTTCCCTCAAACCCAGAAAAATACTAATTTAAAGGAAAGCAAAAAACCTACCTGTAAGATTTTTCAGAACAGAATAAAATTTTCTAAAAGTTGCTAGAGCATGAGTATCCCTATGTATTTACAGATGAAGTCATGTTTCTAGTCATTTGCACGTTGCCATCTCAGATAAATGTATTCCTGATGCACACAGTCACAGTTCAGAATTTTGTTGTTTTTCTCTCAAACTGCCTCACAAAGATTACCATTTTTATTGAAAAGAATCAGGGTTTATGCATAAATTAATGACAGAATTGTGGAAAGTTTCATCCACTTGGAGGACAAGAATGATGACAGCATTTCTGACAGTAGCTTGACTAGCAATCAATTCACAAGAGAGTTAGATGACTTTAGAAAGTGATTTTTGACTTCAAGGTCATTTTAGCTGTCATGATGGCTGAACAAGCTGTCTTACTACTTTGACCAATGACTTCCTAAGCTRCAGGTCAAAGTTTGAATTTCAAGGCTTGGACAAGAAACAGATGCAGTTCTCCCCTTCTCATACACTTGCTCCTGCAAAGATACTTCTCTTTTGTGCAAGACAGGGTTCCCAGGAAGCAAAATGTATTCTTTATCTTTAGCAAGAGATGTTGTAAGCTACTTGAGAGTACTCTAYGGAATCTAATACCTATCAATTGACCCAAACACAGTGTCAAAGYCAGGCCTGATAAGGCCTTGAGCAACCTGCATTAGTGTGATGTATCCCTGYTYCTGAAGGGAAGRCTGGGACTAGAKCTCTTCCAACCCCTTAACATTCTATGATTATGATCAAATAAGACCTTTCAGGTGATAAAAGAGAGATGACTGTTTAGGCCTGTACTGGGGGACTCTGTCTAACACAGAATTTCTGTCATCAATGAACAGACAAATTTGGGCTGGTGTTCATGGTAACACAGTACGTAATGAAGTCCTATCCTAATAGTTGATGGTTTAAAAATAAGTATGAGATCATTAAAATACACTGGAAAGCCTTGCTTAAGCCTTTCCTAAGCAAATCTCTTATGGAAGGTATTTAAGTAAAATGAGACAAATAAACCTTGTCCTGTATTATGAAAGATACATGTGTGGTGGTTTCAGACTTTAAATAAAAAAAAATTACATTACCCCTACAAAATGAGTAAAAYCTGATCCTCAGAAATGACATGATAAAATAATTTATTTCCTGCTTAACTATTTTACTGTTTTCCAGCCTGGAGTACCAGGAGATGGCTAGTTAATGACATTTCTTCACTTARCATTGGTCTTGAAAAATTCTAATATTYTAATACATATTCTAATAAATAAAAAAGTGCTTCTTGGTTTCTATGACACCTTTCTTGCTGATTTATCAATCATAGATGTAAACTGATTAAAGGTAGACAAATTCTAGCTCAGTCTTGGGATTTGAAATAGCAACATATAAAAGAACTGATGCRTTGATCATTGTATTGTGATACTTGCCACTTCTGTTTCTGCAGGACAGCACTGAAAAGAARCATGGACATTAACAGGCARTGTAAAGACCCAYAGAATGTAACAGGTGGGGTGGGAAYGTGGGTGAAAASAAATCTGGTGACTGCTGAACTACTTAAAAATGTCAAAAAGGTTTCCTGAACCCSTGATGAGGARGATTKCTAAAAGAAGTGTGTGTGTTTTTTTAACCTATTTTTCTCTATACAGGTAATGATAATTACAGTAACTACTCAAGCACACTATAATTCATTCCCATTCCTTTTTTTAAGTCTGCTGTACAGCTACAGAACAACMAACTCAGATCAGCCATTATATGGGAACAGACATAAATGATTTTCAGAAAGAGCCAACATATCCTATCTTTAAAAGAGTGAATGAGTTTATGGATTGGTGTATAATATAACCCGCAGGTGAGAATATTGAAGCTATTGAAGAGTGAATTATCAAGTCAAGAAGAACTCTCCTGTCTAGTMACACACCCTTCCTGCAACTGAATCAAAAAACAGTAGTGGTTGCTCATTTAGATAAAACTAAATGTTGTTACATATAAAGATGCCACCATTTTATGGGTAATTTACGGAGATCAAGACYAATACAGAAATACTGAATGTCATTACTGTGAGATCTCAGGCTTTGGAAATAGACTGGTTTATATGGCCTTAAGTATTATGGCCAAAGAAGTTTCTCTTAGAACAATTTGCCGCCAGTTTTAACTGTTTTTACAATTGGTGATCATTATTTCTCTGCACTGRATGCTATTTTGTCCTCACAGTGAATAAGCAGTAATAGTATAGTAATATCCATAGTTTACAAAAGCTGTTAGCTCATACTCTGGTATTATATGAACATTTCAGGCCCTTTAAAAAAAAAGTAGTAATACTATGAGATTACATTTTGTCTTCTAGAAAGAGGAAAGATAGTGACTTCTTAAGGACAAGGGTTAAGGAGTCTCTTTTATAATTTGTCAATGCAATGGGAACATTGTCAAATTTCTTGTCCCTTGGTTTTTGTTCATTGCTGTGTTGATGCTGACAGGGATTTTTTTGAGACTTGTTCAAACTAATACAATAAGAAAAAGCCMAGAGAGCTGTCTATATGTCAGATACTAGTCACTTGGTCTAGCTAAATCAGTAATTTATGATAAAATAYAAGAATTATAACTGTTTTCCACCTTAATATAGAGTGAAACAATAACTTTCAGAACTGGGAATTCAAGTTAAGTTTCAGAATATATTACAACTACTATTTTTAAAAGATTAGTTATWAACACAGTCTTTTAAGTGTACTACATAAATAATACAGAAATATTATAAAATTTATTAATCTTTATAAAAACTTTTATTTACAGTATAGTCTTTCTATTAACACATTTTACAAATATGTACAACTTAATTTTAAAACAATTTTTATAAAAAGCATAATGTTTACATTAAATGTAGCCACAAGAAATACATTTAGGTGTTTCTACAGTAGTCCTTGTTGTTGTCACTCATCAAAAATTAAAAGAAATGAAGAAAAGAAAATAATTCAACCAACCTAAACATAAAAGCATCATATTATAAGGCAATTATGAAACTGACTTACTCGAGAGATAAGAAGTATATTAAGAACTGCTTTMAGCAGTACTTCTGCCATCACCACAGTAATGTAAGGAAAAAAGATCTTACAGCCAAATTTTAATATTAGATTCTCAGAGTTCTATAGTATCTGAAATGGTGCACCAAATAACAGGGTCCATTTTGTGTATTATAGTTTCTCTTTTATTGAAACAAACTAACAAATATACCTGTTCTTCTAAATTTCAACTGAAATATAAAGTTCTAGTTCATCTAGTTCAGTGGTATAGATAAAATTTTGTAGATATCTAACAAAGATATTGGTGAGTGGTGAATGAAGGACTTGAGATTTTCATGACTAGCATTGCAAATTGCTTTCTCCTGATTAATGTATAGCAAAACAGCATGTTACGTACACCTGTTCTACACACTTGAACAATCTGTTCACTCTGGGCAGGAAAGGGAGTGCAACATGAATGACTCCCTATCACTTTAAGGCTACTCAGGTTTTGAAAACAATGTCTTCAAAAGGCCTCACTGCAGTGAGAGCAATTGCCTGTGAGGATACCTGTTGAGTGATAAATTTAATTCAAAATTCATCCACCTACAGTGCTATTAGGGATAAGGAGAAACTCACAACACCTGGCATCCCGTTAAAATAAAAACAACAAWTTTTTTGTCCTGTTGAACAACAAATTTTTATGTTTTTCCTCTTCTTTGCAATATTCTCACTCACCCTGCCTGTATGCCTGTACTATATTCTAGTGGGTTGCTGTTAAATAAACTTAATGAGATCAAGTGACATGTTGGAAAAAACAATTTGGTGCATTTTTTCACTAAAATTTAACAAATATAAGGTATTGAAGCATCAGTCTGTTGCTCAGATAAATGAAGGATTCTCCCAAAGCAAAGGTTACTAGCACAAATCAATAAATTGAAATATGCCTTCTGTCTATCTGTCAGCACTACAATATTTGTAATTCAGGGAGTATTTACCTTACAGATTTTAAACCCACAATAAAGCTGCAGAATAAGTTGAGAATATAAGAATGTTAAACATCAGGTTTTCAGAGGAGGTAAAGTCAGACTCATACATATTTATCTTGAGATATGGTATAGACCAGATAGTTTCAAAGAAAATGTGAAACCATTTTTCATGCATTTATGAAGGGGCCTAAAGTTTAACTTATAATAACTTTTTCAAATTGTCACTATATCAATCCTTTTTACCTTCTTAACATTTTCCTACRTATTTTAAAATTCTGAAGGTGGAATGGAAAAATATGAAAAAAAGAATTCTGTGCAGCTGAGATTTTAATTTGTACTAATGACGAGAAAAMCATTTTTARATGAAGTTACAGTAGTAAATACATACAGTAATAAATACAGCCRAGYCTTTCTATGAACAAATAAAGAATGCACATACACATGATTAAAATGCACCCACAATGTATGTACCTTAGTGAACCACTGATCAAACAAGCAGAAAAGGGACTCATTTTAACATGAAAACAAAACTACTTTGGAAATCATAAAATAATTATTTTAGCTAGAAAGGATTATTAGTCACATTTTGGAAATGTCATCAGTGCATTAGTCAACAGACTGCTTCCTCTGTCATRGACACTTTGGGAATTTCTGAGTATGGTTATGGTGCACTAACAACAGTACAGCTCCACTGAACTGCAGATTCATATTGTCAAAAAGGCATTAGAGGAGATCAAGAATTTTTAAGTAGTAATAACAATAATAGTCACAAACCCAGCCATGTTTGTGAAACAAAGTGWTTCCAAAGATTAAGAAAAAGAGATTAGGCATTTATATGAACAATGAAAGAAGATATATAATCCAAATTTGTGTTTTAAAGGTGACACTCYTTAGTTTGGCAGACAGCTACATTATCTTGTCTTTCCCATCAGCTTTTCTAATATTACTTTTAAGAGACTTTTTTTTATTTTGGAAATTTCTAGTATTTTCAGTCTTATATAGAGATCCTCATTTGTTTCTTCTTCCCCCTTTTTTTTTTTAAGTCTCCCTACTCTATTATGTGCATTTATCTTAAAATTTGAAGTGTTATTTTCTCTCCTTTAATGTTATACTCGGCCCCAAAAAACTCTAGAAAGACCAGCTGTATCTGTTCTTAAGACTCTGGTTTGATGCAAAAYTAAACTAGACTCTACTTAGACAAAGGTGTTAGAATTAAAAACTAACTTACATAAAATTAAAGAACTAAATTCTCAAAGATAAATCTCTAAACATCCATCAGGAAAAAGACAAATAACAAAAAGTGTTCAAAAATGAAAAACAATAAAGAAAAAAATGCAGTTATTTCTTAAAAATGCTTTAAAATTTCTTATAAAAAAGTGTGAAACCAAATTTGTTTGGACTGAACCAGTCTGTATTGGATGAAGCTATCAAGGTTTTGATGTTTTGGGAATCATTTCCATCAATCCGCCTTAAGCAATTCCAAAGACACAAGAAGTAATCTTGCTGAGGGAGACTATACAAGACAGATACATTCTGAGCCTACCCCACAGAAAAAAACTATGGAGCTGGAACACTGATTAAAGCTTATGTCCTTTCAAAAGTGCCTAGACACTTTTTAGAAGGAAATACACTTGTCTGGATTGGCATATCATACATGTAAATATATTTAGATGGATTTGGAATGTCTCTAGATAAGTAGGGAGACTCCACAACCTTCCTGGGCAGTYTATCCCAGCACTCTGCCATATTAATGTATAGGAGTTCTTCCTCGCTTTAAGTTGAAAATTGTTGTGTTTTATTTACAAGTTTTGCTCCTCTTTTTGTCACTGGGCACCACTGAAGAGTCTGGCACCCTCCTCCTGACASCTGCCTTTGAGATATTTATCTGTAATTATGAGATCCCCTCTCAGTGTTCTCTGCTGGACTCTCTTCTTGACTCTCCAGTAGTTCCTTATTTTTCCTGTACTAAGGGGCTCAGAATTAAACACAATACTCCAGCTGTGCCTTTTTCTAAGTGCTTATGACCAAGGATATTTTATTTTCCAATAAAAAATATCTGTATAGATATTCTGTATAGATCCAGATGAAATTAACATCTAGAATATGAAAAACTGAAGATATTCCAGTTTTTAAGTAATTGATTTGTCTACTGTGAACTGCAGTGAACCTTTACACTTCTCATACCCATAAATTAATTTCTCAGAAAAAATATTGATAATTTTTGACAGTTTGGTGTGATATGAGAACAATAAAAGAAATAAATATTGATTCCAGTTCTAATAAAAGATTCAATTTTGAATTTTTTGAGTGAGGATGAAATGTTAAAATTTTCAGAATGGCTACAGTTTAGTACTAATTTATTAGTCTAATAGATATGATAACTTGTATTCCTATCTTTAAAATGTCTTGATGGGACATATAAACAGATTGCTAATAGCTCAGTAAAATCACTGGGTTTAATCCTGAAGTCTAACTTGGTGAACTCAAATTGGTATTGATGTTGACTGAATGAATCCATAATTTTCCATTACGTAAAAATCAATCCCAATTTTCCATGACAGCAACAAATTTGTATAAAAGCTTGAGAGTTTCTTATGGAGATCAAAACTTCATTTTATTCATTTAAACAAACTACAATGAGAGGCAGRGAAAGAAATAAAGAGCTAAGCAACCGTAGATTTAAAGTCTTGAAGTCATTAACAAAATCCCAATTTTTGGAGAAAGGGTAGCATAAGCAAGTTGCATTTACCAAAAGATGTCTTTCTCTAGTTTTCAATCATATTCACATTCTAGTTTCCTATAGTAAAAAAAAAAAGAACAAACAAACAAACAAAAAAACCCCAAAAACCAAAACAAAAAACCCCTCAAGTTTATGAGGGTAAAATAGAATATTCCTGAAAAACAGTAGCTGAGCAGCTAGAACCAGTGTTTTTGGTTAAGTGCAATTGCACGTCATACTATATCTGCTTTCTCTGAAAGCTGGTGTCTTTTTTGCTAAAGAAACAGAAGTGTAATTTGTGTACATTATTGAGAAATACGTGGTCCTGCATTGTTTATTACCTTTTTTCTCAAATCCTTTCTTAGGATTATACAGGTGTGGAAGTGCAGACCATCAGTCCACAGTGCCTAGGAGAATACTAGAGAAAATTTCCCTTTGAGTGCAAATGTTAGGAGGAGCTTGAAAGAATATAGATGTTCTACAGTTGAGAGCAAACTGTCTTTATATCAAGGGCCAGAGTTTTATTGTAACATGAGTCTTACAAAACTGCAAATGGGTACAGGGCAGTTACATCATTCAGTTGAAAAATGCATGTCTGCGTTGATATCAAAAGGATGACATCAGACCATAACACTGTCTGGATGAATCCCTCACAGAATTACTTTTGTGTGCTGCCATTGTGCTGTGTCAATCTTTGGTAATGGACTTTTCTGTTTAATCTAGCATGATTTTTTTATATTTCAGGTCTTATTGAAAAGTACCAGTTTCTTGTCTTGATGGATACAAATGGCATTTTGATAATGGATCCTAAGAGCATATATTGGTTGGGAATCTGAAATGCTATACAACAGTACTATATTTTATTATATTAAGTAAAGATCAAAAAGTCTGTGTTACCCAGTAAGGTGGGTAGTTACTGATGTAAGTCAAGGCAAAAACCTAGATCTAGATTGTGATTTAGTGCGAAAAAAAATGCCTAATAAGGCCGTGTAAATGTTTTCAGTCACTGCCTTCTTTTTTCTGAGGGAAGAGCATGGCAGATAATGTCTGATTAAGTCATAAATCCTAAATCCTAATTAAGACATAAATCTTAACACAAATCATAGATCTAAAATAAAGCTTCATCTGGGGCTATAGCAGCTGTGGATGACTCTGAATGTCATTGAAGAACAGGAAGACGGTCATCAAGCAACTGACTTTCTCCTAGGATACTCATCTGAATTCTATTTCATTTAATGCATTTCACAATCAAGTGGACTACTAATGGCAGATTTGTTCATACAAAAAAAAATCAAGTGAAAAAATTACATCATAAAGAGAACATTAAATCCAATTTATTATTGACAATAATTAAATGGTAAGTAACTTTCTACAACAATACTTAGATCAATATTATGTGAGGACATTWAAAAAAATGCCTGTATTGAGTCAAGATCAGCCAAGTACCTTGACACTCTCTCTGCCTGTGACACARGAATGTTATTTTTAAGATCCTTCTCAGATTTCAGTGTTAGATGGAACATGGAAAAGGCAAGAGCTATTTTCTAAACTTTGTCGGCAACACTCATTGGGTGCCTGAATATTTTCTACCTTCTTTTATTCACTGAGACAGGATATTTCTTTGGTTGTATAAAAATGTGTTTCTTATTTACCCAGTTGCTATCTCTCTGGAGCAGCAGATTCAACTAGCTTTTACAGTACCTACCTTCAGGGTGCTAGGAAACTTTCAGGATTATTCATGGATGCTGCCTCAATGTGGTTTTTGTGGACTGCAGTATAAAATAGTGATCTTTTTCTGCTGGGAAGAGAATACCTTTGGCTGGATATTCTGGGAGTGACTTTGGGACTTGCCTACTCAAGGGAACAAGGAGATTCAACCTTTTACATGTTTTTGGAGCCATGTAATCAACCTGAACCTGCAGTACTTGTGAGAGCTGTGAAACTAAAGATTCTCAGTCTTTGAACTTCCTGAGTGGAATTTGTAACTAAATTACGTTCATAAAAGATATGCTTTTAATTACTGTAACTTTGAATCATCCTTTGTTGTTTAATCAAACATGAATGCACTGGCAACTTAGAGATGCTAAATCAGCTGAACTGTCTTATACGTAATTTTGCAATCATCTTCCAACCATTTTTAAAAAAAATTCTGAATTTTGAAAGAATAGCTCAAGAAAAGAGAAACCACCTGAAAATACATTAATGAAAAATTCAAAGCATTTTCCAAGAAGAAAGGTGATGATATAAAAAGCCACCAGGGAATACTTGCATCTCTATTTGTTTTTTCTTTACCAAAGCTCACTTGATTTAGATACACCATCCATACTTATGCATCTTTTTACTCATTCATTTGTTCATTCATTACCAACAAGGGGCAGATTCTCCTGAAATGAATATGTGGGACAAGTGCAGAAATTTCTATTGCATGTATTCACTTGACTGGAAATATATGCATATGTGCAATAAAAAATTTAATGATCATGCCAAATATTTAAGTGTTAGCAAAATACACCAACACCTGCCTCCTTCCATATACTACTTGACAGCTTACATATTGCAATTCTTGTGTTTCATAAAGCATATTTTACAAGTAGCTTTTAATCACAAAGTAAAATTGAGCAATAATCACTTGAGCATTTGATGTAGCTGGCCATGTTTTGCTGTCACTGAATTTTTATAACCACTACTGGTTTACTTTTACATGACAGTAGTAGCAGACCAATTTCTCTTTCATGGTTTTCTCTTTTCACAGCTATGAATGCCTTAGAATAAAGTATCTTGCTTTATATTAGAAGAAACACATACAGAACAAGTCAGAAAAGCATTAGTAAATGTCCACATTAATGTATGGGTGCTAAAAGCAATCAGTTATTTAGGATCATTTGCTAAAAAGTAAGTCCTTTTAAGGCAACTCAATTAAAATATAGTGTTTGCCTGTCCTATCAACTAGTGTAAAAAATATTTTTTATAACAGACATTTCATCTTTTGCAACATTAATTTATCTAGGACCCTGAAGCTGATGTGGGTAAAAGCTAGTTGAATCTGCTGCTCCAGAGAGATAGCAACTGGGTAAATAAGAAACACATTTTTATACAACCAAAGAAAAATCCTGTCCCAGTTAGTAGAAGAAAGTATGTAATCCTGTCCCAGTTAGTAGAAGAAAGGAAATGCTCAGGCACCCAGAAAATGTTGCCCACAAACTATAGAGACTAAGATGACACACTCATTCGTTCCTGTTTTGTAAGGAGGGATAAAAACTTTAAAGGAGGGTAGTCCTAGGCATTAGAGGTACAAAACTTAGGTCTTTCTAGTTTTTCTGTTATTACACAGAAGGGATTTCCTGCTAGTTTAACTCCCTCATTTCCCTCTCCATTAATTTCGTGGTGCCCATATGTGTTCTGGAAAGAGGTGCACTTCTACCATGAGCCCTTAACAGAACTTCTGTAGGCTTCTGCTTCAGCTTCTCAGTCACTTTCACAGTGCACAAATATGATGTAAAATATGCAAGGGAACAGTTATTTAGGGAGACRCTTCGTTGAGCTTCTCGCTGAAGGTGAAATCATAACCCAAAGAAGTCAACATCCAATTTAACTATTCTCTGATCAACTAATTTGCCCATAAGGATCTGTTTGTCAGCTGTCTATTCTGAAAAAAATATCACGCTTTTATATTCTCATGCTCTTGCAGATTAAAACTTACACTCAGAAAAGTTTATTTGGCAGCCTTATAATTCAAAAAAATATACTGGGGAAATAGTTACAAGTTGAAAATATATTAATATTACTGGAATTTAAATAATAATAATAATGAATGTTAATATTAGTACAAGTTTAAATATATAAAAGCCACTACAGAGATGATCATTACACATGTTTGGCATTAGAAAGTTAAGGAAATACTCATCTATAAAACCAATACAGTAAAAATAATTAAAAGGCAAAAAGAGGGTTACTACTTTGACAAATTTTATCGTTGTAAAATAATAGTAATACCCAAGTAATTGCACCACCTTTTAAATACTATTTTTAATTTGAGACAGACATAGTGGTATTTAAGATGTGAATTTGACAATGTAAAGTCATATCCATATATTTTGTATGCATAAAATATTTTAAAAGAACAAGATACAATACCAAGGGTAAAATCTAAAAACACATGTAAATGTTATTTTACCCTCAAGATACCTAAAACTTCTAGAGCAGAATTGATATGAGTGTTTAATAACTATATGAGTATTTACTTTGCCTTTCCACACACCTTTAGGAATGTTGCACAAACTTTGTGTTAATGAAACAATTTCTGTCATCTGCAGCTGCCCTGTGTAATAAGGAAAATAAATGTTCTCTAACAAGTTGGAATCCTGTTGTGCTGCTGCTGGTGGTTCCTAATTTTACTACAGGCACGGTTCCTCAATGCTTCAGCTCATTACAGAGACAAATATCACTCAGTTACAGGTAACTTTTCATTCCAACGTGCTTATGCCAAGGATGTCTGTGTTTCAGAGAGATTCTGTTTTGCACCTGAAATTACTTTCTGTGTTACAGCTATGAAGTGTGATTAAAAAAAAAGATACTGCAATTTAGATAAACCCCCACTAAATGGCTCAACTGAAACAAAGCTGAAAATGAAGGTATAAAYGGCTGAAGTGATTAAGACTGTCAAGTTCTCCTGGGTCCTGTTAGAGAATGAAATAGCTGATGGATTATTATTTATCCCTGAATGTGAGTTTTGGGGAWTTAATTAAAGATGTTCTATTATATTTTTCAAAGCCTATTTGAGGCTGTGAATCAAGACCTGCAATAACAGAATGTGGTATTGTTAATGGAAAAAATGGATAACTAGAAGCTTCAGAAATGTCCATTTTTAAAACTCTTTAATTTGGCTGCTTGATTTTTTCCCTTTATATAAGTCAAATAACCAGATGATTTTAAGAATGTCAGATTTTTTTTGTGAAAAGTGAATATTTGCTAGCTATTATAAATACAGCTTTGCTCACTGATCACTATTGTTACTGTAAAAAAGAAAGTGTATAAATGTATCTTAAAATAAAAAGAGAAGATATCCTYACAATAAACACATGATCAATGGCTGAAAATATGCTCACAAAAAAGCTACTAGTAAAAACAGGAGTTKCCTTAAAAACTCAGTATTTCCATTAATAAAGGTCTTCAGCATACATGAAAAGTATAAGTAAAAGCACAGCCAAGCAACACCATTTCAAGGGGAGAATGGACCACATATTCTAGCAAAGTAGAAACAGAAATAAAAGTTATAACTAAGTTTGCAGATCACAAATGATAGTTTTCACGGTGTTTATATATACAATCATCAGGAAAAAAAAAATGAAATATAATTGAAATACAATGGCAAGCTCTTCTCATCTAGCTTAGCTGAACTAAGCCAAAAAAAGACAAACCAACCAGCACTCGGTGTAAACTGTGATGACCTGATTAGATGCCAGAGGTGGCTAGGTTAATTATTGCTGTATCAGACAGAAAGTTAAACCTCCAGCTGCAGCTCGTTCAGTGATGCAAAGAGGACAAGGGGAAGTTTGTCTTTTTGAAAGGTCTATAGCTATAAACACAGGAACAAAACAAGCCTTTTACCTTTAGGGAAATACTATGACACTGTTCTGTTGTATGAAAGAGAGCAAAGAGCATCACTGAAGAGAAGAAAATAATCATTATACAGAAGTGCCCGTGAGGGAGCCTAGATGAACCATGTAGATTTTTTTGTGGCAAACAGGCCATTATCATCTTCCGTCAGTTTTAAGATGAGCAAGGGAAGATAATGTGGCCCAAAAACTGAAGAATCTTTTTCTCCACTGATTCACACTTTTTTTATTTCCACTAGGATAGAAGTCAGAATTCACTTTCCCTCATGGGATGGCCTTTTTCTGGAGAGATCATTGACATGGGAGCAAAAGTGTTTGAAGTTTCTCATGAAGAGACAATCAAGAATTGATCTCCACCAAGTAGTAGTTTTCAGCTACGGTCTTCTAATATGTAAAAAAACTTACTCTGTAATTATGTTATTTTGGAAAAAAGAAAACACAGAGGAGAAATTCTGTATGTATCGAAAGTTTTGAACAAACTTAAGTTATGTAGGAATAATTATTTGTCTAAAAACACAGAAATAAACTAATAAGATATATTGTATTCTATTATTGTAAATAGTTCTCAAAAGAAAAATTAACTATATTGACAAGCAAAGTAATAAGGGAAAATGCAAATAAGCTTGTCAATATAGTTAATTTTTCTTTTGAAGGCTGGCTTTTATCCAGCAAATTATCCCAATACACCAGGACCCAAGATTTTTGTGACAGCAAGGAAGGTGCAAAGGAAGCTCACTACCTTGGACCCAGGGAGAGAAGACTTTTGCCTCTTCAAGGATCTACTTGGTAGGTACTTGTGGCATACAGCCTTGGAGGAAGGAAGGGCTCAGGAAGGGTGGTAAGTATTCAAGAATCACCTCTACAAGCTCAGGAATGGTGCATGCAAGCAAAAAAGAAGTCAGGCAAAAATACCAGGAGGCCTGCATGAATAAAAAAGGAGATTCTGGACAAAGTCAGACACAAATCTGAAACGTGTAGGGAGTGAAAACAAGAACACATACTCTGGGATGAATACAAAGAAACTGGCCAAGCTGCCAGGAATCAGGTTAAGAAAGCTAAAACGCTGATAGAATTAAATCTGGACAGTGATGGCAACARGACAAGATTCTAATAGCTACATTGGTAATAAGAGTAAGACCAGGGAAAATGTAGGCTCTGTCTGGAAGAAATTGAGAGATCTGGAGAAGACTGAGGTACCTATCTGCTTTTGTCTTCACTGTCAAGTGCCCCAGGTAGAGTGTCTAAGAGGCTGGGACTGCAGAATGAAGAGCAGCCCACTGTAGAATAAAATCAGGTTTGAGACCATCTAGGGAACCTGAATGTGCACAAGTTGGACCCTAATTAGATGCCTCTGTAAGTCTTGAGAAAACTGTCAGATGAAGTTGCTATACCACTGCTGACAATAAATGAGAAGTTGTGACAATCAGATGAAGTTCCCACTGAATGACAAGGGAGAAAGATAACATCCATTTTTAAATAGGTAAGAAGGGAATACCTAAGGAAGTACAGGCTGGTCAGTCTCACTTTTCTGTGATTAGCAAAATCATGGAAAAGATCCTTCTGGAAATTATTCTAAGGAAAATAAGGAGGTGATTGGTGACACACAGCCAGGCTTCAATAACGGTAAATCATGGTTTAAAAATTTGAGAAAGGCAACAGACATAATCTGCAGACATTTGTTCAAAGTGTTTGACACTGTCTCACACAACATTTAGTCCTTAAATTGGAGAGTCATGGATTTGACAGATATACCACTCAGTGAACAAGGAATTGGCTGAGTGGAGGCACTAAAGTCTTGTTTCCAATGGCTTGATGTCCAGATGGACACCAGTGGTGTTCCTCAGGCGCTAGTATTCAGATGGTGGCATTTTTATTGATGACATGGGCAGTGGGATTGAGTGCACCTTTAGAAAGTTTGCCAATGATACTGACACACTGAAGGGAAGGGATGCCATTCAGAGGGATTGGGAGGCTTGAGAATGGCCTATGGGAACCACAGGAATCTCAAAAAGGCCAAGTGGAAGGTCCTGCACCTGAGTATGGGCAATCCTAAACACAAGTACAGGCTGGGAAAGGAATAGATTGAGAGCAGCCCTAAAGAGAAGGACCCAGGACTGCTGGTTGATGTGAAGCCCAACATAATACATGTTTACAGACCAGAAAACAGAAAGAATCATGACCTGCATCAAAAGAAGCGTGGCCAGCTGATCACAGCTGGTGATTCTTTCCTCCTACTCCRCTCTTATGAGATCCCCACCAGAAGTACTGTCTCCATCTCTAGAGACCCCAAGAATGACATAGACATGTTGTAGAAGATTTAGAGGGAGGCAACAAAGATGGTTGAAGGGCTGGAACAGTCTGAAGAACAGAAGATGAAGAGGGACATTTTACGAGAGGATGCACTTTTAGGACAAGGAGGAATGACTTCAAACAGACAGATGTTAGATCTAGGTTAACAATAAGGAAAGAATTTTTCACTGTGAGAATTATGAAGTGCTGGAACTGGTGTTCCAGAGAAGCTGTGGACTCTCCATCCCTGGAAGAGTTCAGGGCCAGGTTGGGTGGTGTTTTGAGCAACTTGGTTTAATGAAAGCTATTCCTGCCCATGGCAGGATGGTTGGTCTAGACAATGCTTAAGGATCCCTTCCAACTTGAACCATGTTATGATTCTAAGTAAAAACTAAGCAGCATTTCAAGGAAGCATTGTCAGAGAAAGTTTTCATGTCAATTTAAATTAGGTTGATGGGTGTTATTTTTCTTGAATCATGATGTAACATAAAAGACAAAACAGGAAGACATGATAGGCCTGTAAATGTCTTAATAATGAAGAGTCCCAGGATGTGCTTATGCTTGCTGTGGCCCAAGTTTCTTTGCACTGATTTAGCAAGGATGCAAAGGCCAAATGACTGTTGTTGAATGGGTTGAAAGTCCAGCTCTGTATGCGCAGTGGGTCGACAAGTCCCGAGTATGGTTGGAAATAAACTAGAAAGGCTGCTGGTTTAACAATTTAAATTATACTATTAATGAGACATTTCTATGTGAATTTAAACAACAAAAAATTGAACAGCAAAATTTGAACAACACATTAATATGAAAGTTGTATTGGTGCTAATTTTGTTAGTCAGACCAATAATTGAGTTTTAATCCATAGAATCATAGAACTATAGAATCATTCAGGTTGGAAAGTCCTTTAAGATGATCAAGTCCAACAATCAACTTAGCATCACCAGCATATTCACAACTAAGCTGTGTCCTCAAGTGCCATATCTGCATGATTTTTCAACACATCCAGAGATGGTGACTCTRCAACTTCCCTGAGCAGCCTTTTACAGAGCTTTACCACCCCTTTTGGGAAGATTTGTTTCCTAACAACTGATCTAAACTTTCTTTGGCACAATTTGAGGCCATTTCATCTTATCCTGTCACTTGCTACCTGGGGAAAGAGACTAACCCCCCCACCACCTTGCTGCAACTTTGTTTGAGGTAGTTGTAGAGATCAGTAATATCAGCCTCCTTTTCTCCAGGATCCCTCAGGCTTCATTGTCCTTCTCTGGACTGTTATTATAACTATAGTGTTAAAATTTTTTGTCAGTAAGTCTTCACTCACAGTAAGTTCAGGTCTCCTAATATATTTTACCAATGACAAGATTTTAAATGTAACTAGAGGTAAGTATAAGAAGCAGATGGAACTGGAAAGCACTGCCAACTGCTGTACCAAAGGAAGGTGCTGATAAATAGTAAACTCAGTGTCAAGTCCCTGAGTGCCTTTTTACTCCAGGGGTTTGTAAACCTGGGCTCAGGGCCAGCTTAAATAATAATTCAGGTGTTAACTCTTTAAAAGAGCTCTTTGGGAAAAAAAAAAAAGAAAGAACTCTGCTAAAGAAGCTGTGCTGATCCCTTGCTCCTCGAGTTCTTTGGCTGGGAATTGCTTTYGAGGGGAGGCTCCTGAGCTTGTTCCCATCCAGAGGGAGGGTTCCCTGTTCATMTGTGTTCATGGGTAGTCTTACCACTGCTCATTCAGAATCTGATGCTGATCCAGGGGTGTGCCTTGTCACTGTGGACAAGGATTATGAGGCTTCCAGTGATCCTGGTTGCCATTATGAACCAGCCCAGGTGGTCTGGCCATATATATTGGCATCTGCCCTGTTCATATCTTCCTGTGGCAATTGGTTGACACTGGTTTGCAGAGCCATTCGTGTTGTTGTTGCTTCCTGGAGCTCAGTTCAATAAAGAAAACCAGGAGCTGGAAACTGCTTGCCTTTCCCAAAGCAAGTAATAGGATACATACTACTTGAAAAACTCTCTGAAAAAATTAGGGTTTAGTTAGGGGTAAACATGTATATGACCTTTTTTTTTTTTTTTCTATTTACACTGCCCCTGGTTCCTATGTAACTTTTTAACAATCTAATAACCAAATAATTTTTGGGAAGCTGGATTAAGCTCTTTGTGCTATGTCCACCCATAGGAGGTTAAGGCATTGACCTGAGGTTTGTAACTTATCAGACAAATTTTTAAACTTCTGGGTATAGGGAATGAGATACTGGAATTTACAGTGAATTTAAAAACAGAGCAAAACAATGCAAAAAAGAAACAAAAATCTAATAATCACAAATAACAAAACCCAAAAAATCCCAAAGATACAAAAGACACTTCACCATGCAACCAATATTTCACAATTTCTCATTCATTATTTAGGGAGATGTGAAAGATGCATAAACTATGGACTTTACATACAATTGTATCTTTTTACTTTTCTTTTAGAGTTGTAGTGAAGCCACACTTCACCAAAAAAAAAAAAGTTCTTAGAATTGGTAAAAACAAGATACTGTTTTTGGAAAAAGGCATGCAACAAAGACTGATACTGGATCTGATGAAAATCCAAATTAGGCTTATAACAATATTTGGTAGATATATTCCCTTCATCTTCCTTTAAATGTTTATCCTAGATGGAAGAGTATGCATTCATCATCTCTAAACATTTTGGTAGGTGTTACACTTTCCTTCTGGTGATTCTAAGGGGATTTCTTTTTCAAAAGACTAAGTTATTTTGCTTGCAAAATGAAAATGTAGCTAACATTGGTAAACTGACATGATGAATAATTTTTTCTTATTCCAGTTTATCCTTCTATTAATCATCAGTCKCTGGTGGTCATATTAGATCAGTAAGAGATTATTACCAGGGAAGTTTTCTCCAACATGAAAATATTTTGTTATTTTTTATAATACTGTAATGCAAATAAAATTTAAATCCTCAAAATTACCATAACATAAGTCTAAAAGTAGCACAAATATGGCAGCTAACTTCTCAAATTAACTATTCAAATGTTCATTATTCTTCTTCAAGGTAGGACTCTCAGGAGCACTCAGTAGGAACTTAATGCTGCTTCAATGAGCATCAGGATACCTCCACGGGAGCAATGCCAAAGTAGACATAAGCATTCTTGCAAAATCTACAACTTATTAGAAAATATTTTGCTGAAACACACAGTGAACTCAAAGCTCTATGCTTTGAGAAATGGTGCAAAAACTTATCAGCCTTAGGGAACCTTTGTAATCATCTTGTCTGAACCCCCAAAGATTTTGATTCATTATTTCCTGTATCAAGCTATTGTCTGCCAATTAAGGCATAGAAATTTATTTTATAAACTCCCCTGGTCTCTGTTGAAATGGTTGTTTCTGATACAGTATGCTCCATTCCTTAGTAAACTCTTCCATGATAGAATTTCCCAAGAGGTCTGCTGATAAGTTAATTATTTTCAGTGAAGTCTTTCTCTGTCAGTCTCTTTTTCTAAATCAAAAATTATAGGATTTTTTTCCTGAACACTCAAGAAACAAACTTYCTTTAGTACCGATAATACTGCAAAGCCACTTATAAAATTTTTTGTTAGTGTTTTGTTAGTTAATAATGCATCTTTTATGATATATAAAAGTAAAAGAGTTTAGAACTCTTACATTCAGATAACAGTGTTATATAATATTATCCTTATATAGGATGAGGAGTCTCATGAAAGCTTGAATCATTATTAATGAAAAAATACTGCAAGAAGCAGTTGTTTCTTATTTCACTGATGAGCAGAAACACTCTTGATGTTTCCAGCTATGCCCACACTTTCGTTTAAAAACAAAATACTAAAGATTTTTTTTTTAGTCYTAGTATTCATGCTCATTTGAAGCATGCATTAATGGAGAATAGAATCTATGCAAAGACATAAAAAAAATACTTAAAAAAATTACGAGTTCAAGCTGCTCTTCTAAAAATGCCAAATTTTTCACAGTGGCAGGTACATAAGCTCTGAGAAAGGTGGAAGAGGAATTTGGAKACATCACTAATAAATACTAAGGTAGACATATCTTATATAACTCACTACTCTTTTTATAGGAACCTTTCATGAAAATATTGCATGCAAAAATTTACTTTATGATAAAGGAATGTTGCAAAGTGAAGGAACCAAACTTAATGACGACATTATGTATTTATTTTAAAGTAAGCTTTGCATGAGACAGAGTATCCTTTTAACAATAACTCCACAACTGGAGAAAAAATAAAAATATACCTTTTACCCAGATATTCAGAAGCGTGTTTATTTTTCTAAAAGTAAATTCAGGGATGAACAGGCTTGCCAGGCTTGCAATTAATTATATCCAGCTGTTATCTGTTGAGCAATTATGCAGTATTTTCCAGTATATTATTCAGTACCCTTTGTTACTAAAAGTTATTCAGATTTTTTCTCTGAAGGTAGAATTATTAACTCTCCTATGGAATTTTCTGAAGTGGTTTTTTTTTTTTGTAAGATCCTAGATCTTTATGAATATTAAGTAGCAGATCTTCAGAGTAATCTAATGAGATGAGGCAATGTAAATGTCATTTAGGACAAGTGAGGCTGAGAGCTTATAGGCAACATTACAAAGAATCAGCTAATTTTGAGTGATTGATTTTTGATGCCCATGGGTTTATTTTTTCATCATAGAACTTTATAGCTCTGTATAGGTTCAGAGCAGAGCTGTCACTAAATGCATTTGTCAGACAGATGGCTCACATTTCTGCAATTTACACTGTAAGTGTTTTGTATTGTTAGCCAAAAGATAAGAAATAYAGAATTAATCATCCTTTGTGACAAGTGTGATTAAAAGACATCACTATGTAACTGAATGCTATCCATGACAAATGATTTACACAGGCTGAACCAGTTCAAATTTGGGTTTTACAGGAAACCTTGGCAGATTTTTTTTCAACTTGTGGGGCTTTATTTTCCATGTATGATATAAATAGTGTGTTTTAGAATGCACTAAACATATATAAATTTGTGACAAAACATCTGAGCCTGCCTTGTGTGCCTTTTAATCAGGAATGTTTTCCTGCAATGACTTTCTAACCCTCAAACACTGTCAGAAGTTTTAGACAGGGCTTACATGCTTAAATTCAATCGGATGATAAAATAACCCAATCATCTCCTCTTCTCTCAATACAGAAGTAGTTTTCTCCAGATTTGCTCTCAGTTGAGGTCAAGATTCATTCCTACATTTTAATAGGTATAGATGCTTTTGCTTTGCTCTGGGAAATCTAGGAATTGAACTTTTCCCATCTAAAGTCCCTGCAAGACCCTTAGATCATATTGCATCTTCAAAAATCACATTTATATATACTTTGATTGACATAGAACCATTTTAGATCGTTTTGTCGTCAAATTCCTGTATCAGTGGATCCACAATATTACTGTCTCTGCCAAATGATAATTGTTCCAAATGATAGTAGCAATGGTAGTTGCATCCTTGAATTCTTCAGGAAGATAAGAATTTTTAAAATTTTGCTTTGTAACTATGTAGGATTATTGCATGCAATAGATTAAACAAATACTTTGTGTAGGATGAAACTACATTTTATTACATTGGGACTTTTAAGTGGAAAATTTAATTTCCACAAATTTGGGTCAATGTATGTATTTAGTTTGCTGAATAATATTCAGGAAGAGTGAGTGTTTCTATATTAGTACCGCTGGAACTTCATAATAGCTCTAGGAACTTTCTACATACTTAAAAAACCTTAGGCATTCCCAAGATAATATATTCTTTATTTAAATAAAAAGGCATTTCCTAATGTCAGACAAAAAAATAAAAAAATGTTATATTATTTATATATTTATGAGCTTCGAAGAGAAAGACCAAAATTGTGGATTCTGAATATGTCATTATCTAGTAAGAGAGGACATAAACCAGGGAGTAGGGCTGTAAATATTGTCTTACTGTATCTTCAGTGGATGTGCCTTTTGCATATTTTAGAATAAGCTTACATCCATGATTTTCCTTTTTTGGCCTAATCTGTCTTGCACTGCTCTAAAACTTTTTATTGTTTCTCTTTCCTAATCTATATATTCTTTTCCTACCCCAATTTATTTTCATTAAAATCATTAACACTGAACAATGACACGTGTCCACAAAATTTCTTCCTGTAACATATTTGTTGCCTACATTTTACAGACATAATGTAATATATGGTGATTAAAATAAGGAGGTGCAAAAACTTAATTAAAAACACCCTAAATTTCCTGGAAAATTTTCTTTCCTCGTAGTGACTTATTTTTCCCTGATTTATCATGTTATACACAACACAACAATAGCAGAAAAAAATGATACTGTTTACTTCCTATAGCAATTTAAAAACAGAAAATCTGGTGTATCAAAATATATTTAGCATTTTTAAAAATGTGACCCACTTTAACCCAAATAAAATAACTAATGGCAAAGTTCTCAGAAATTAAATATATGCAAATTAATAAACTGAAAAAGCATATTTGGTATAATTGATGTCACAACTGCTCATGTACATGTTATATGAACTTTGATGTTTAGACATAAAACATCTTTTTGATTAATTTTATTTTGAAAATATAGAAAAAATAATTATGGGATGAGAACCAAAAATTCTTGTCAAGATGGTGAACTCTCTCACAATAATGTTCGCACTTTGAAGAAAAATTATCCGACAACAACAACAAATTAATGTGAAATTTAGTTATAAGATAAATTCTACATCACATGAAATGACCGAAAAACTACCTGAAAAACCTTCCAGGCCACAAAACCAAATATTTTTGTATAGGCTCTCCCTTAAACCAGTTATAATGAAAGATAACACCCATACAGTCCTGAATAGAAAAACAGTGAAGGAAGTAAGCTCTTTTTTAAATTCAAAAATGCTTTTCTTCACCAAGTTTGACTGCATAGCGAATGTACTAGCTTTCTAAAATAGAAATGAGTATTTACATGTGTCTTAACTAGTGATAATGGTAATCTATGATATCAGGCTTGTGTCTTCAGTATGGCATAAAGCATAATTATTATATAAAATATTAATTAATTAAGCTCACCATTTTGGAAAATTCAATAAAATAAATTTGCTATATGACATGTTATAGAGTGACCGACGAACATAATTGATCTGTTGCTTTTCTGAATAGAGAGAATTACACATGATTTTGCTGCTTGTTTGGCTGAATTTTAGGAAATCAAAATGTGTACATTGCTGTAGATTGAAATAAGTGTGGAAAGCAGTATTAGGAGAATCAACCACAAAGTACTTTTTGAGACTGTTAATAAAGAACATATTATTTCTGTATTAAGACTAGAAACATTTATACATTTAAGGATAAAAGTAAAGGATTGCATAAAGGATTTTTACATTTAAACTTTTCGTATTTCCTTGTCTACTTCAGACAAAACTGAAGTAGATGCTCACTCTGGCATGACGCTTCACAAYTTTAGTTTTGATCCATTTCCACCAGCTGCAGATATATCTCAGAGCTGGACAGGAGCACTTAATAACACAGACAGAAAATTCAATTTCAAGAACATGTTGCAGCAACAATGGTGAGAAGAACACCAGATGAGAATAGGAAATGCAATTGTTAAACGTTTTCTCTCTTTCAAGAGAAAATTTGCTATTTCCTTTACTAAATCTTCAACAGGTCTGCCCCATTATCCATGGCTGTTATTTGTAACTTTTGTCTCTTAACCTGGGAAAATGTTAAAGAACATTATTGTATTTAAGCTAGAGTCATATAATGAACCCTAAGTATGAGCCAAAACACTATGCTCCAGCTCCTGAAACTTATGACCCACAAAAGACATCAGTTGCATACTAAGGAAGATGGCTTAAAGTTCACAAGAAAACATGGATTCTTTAGCTACCCTGCTTCAAAGAAGTCAGAAGTTTCTGCAGGAAAACACGGACCTCTTTACGCCGAATCAATATGATTTCGCAGAAGCCATTTAATGTTTACAATAAGCAACAGTTATAGATTTCTGCATAGCATAGGGACACACACACACATTAYGTGATTGGATCCTCAGCCTGTCCATGAGGCTGGCATGCACCCCCCAGGGCACCCAATTGGCCAGAATTCATTCCCATTGCGAGCCCACTTCTGTCTCAAGTTTACATTCTCCATGGTCAGCTTTCCCAAGCCTCTCAGCCTTGTTTTCCTCCTGTTTTTCTCACAGCGGCCTTGATGAATTCCTGAGGCCTGAGTAATAAAACTGCAGGTGTTCAGAAAACATCACAGGAAGTTTGGATGGTACAAAGAACAGCTTAACTCATATTAACAAGCAAATTCATTGCTTCAAGTTTCTTCTRAGAATACGGGGCAGTGTTAACCTAATTGCTGTTGTTAATTAGAAAGGAACCATAAGCGCAAGAAAAGATGGTAAATATGATGGAGAAAGAAGAAAATTTCTGCATAATACCTAATGACACAAACCAAATAATGCACCTAACAATGTTTTGACCATGACTGGGCTATGGGACTGTATTAGATGACATTGGTAGTGTTATTCTTTAGAAAACAAGACCCAGAGAGGGACTGTGTGTGGCAGTGAAGGGAGAAAAAACTGATGCACATTTGATATAAAATATCATCAGGACCTCAAGCAGTACAGAGAAAGGATGCAGATGGCTCTTTTTAATGTTGAAGAGAAGAAACAGCTACTGCAAGTTTTAGGATTTTGAAAAAAAAAAATGTTCAATTTAAGACAGTAAAATGCAAAATATCTTGTCACAAGGGAGATCTTTTACATTATCTCAGGAGGAAATTTGGAGTGCCCAGTAGAGTGCAAAGAGCCTCTGTAATACAAGGAAAAGCAGGAGGTGAAAGCGGTCAGCATGAAAATGATCACCCAAGATTCAAAGAGACACATGAGAGAGAAAACCTAAGCAAAAAGGAGAGGCCTTGCAGTGTTAAACTGAAACTGACATGGGATGACATGGGAATCAGCATCTGTATTGGTTTGGCATGGCCTAGTCTTTGGGAGTGGAGGGGCCACAGAAATAACTTCTTTGAGAAGCTGCTGAAGCTTCCATATCCAGCAGAACCAGGCCCTGATGGCTCTGAAGATGGACATGCTGCTGGCCAAAACTGGGCCAATGAGAGAGCTTGGTAACACCTCTGTGATAACATATTTAAGAAGAAAATCAAAACAAAGTAACAGGATTTTTGCTCCTAGTCAGAGAGAAGGTGAGAACTTGTGAGGGAAACAACATGGAGACACCCAGGTCAGTAGAGAAGAAGGAGGAGCTGCTCCAGGCACCAGATCTGAGATTCCTATGCAGGCGGTGATAAGACCACGGTGAAGCAGCTGTGCCTCTGCAGCCCATGGGGGTTGCAGAGATCCACCCACATCTGTGGGGACCCACAAGGATGCAGAGATCCACTCACAGCTCATGGGGATCCAAGGGGTAGGCAGAGATCCACCCACAGCCCTTGGGGATTCACAGGGATGCACAGATCCACCCACAGCCCGTGGGGGAGGTGCCCATGTAGACCTGGTGGATGCCTGCAGGAGGCTGTGATCCAGTGAGAGACCTGGAGAAATRTGATGGCCCAGGCTTCCAGGCTGAAGCAGCCTATCCTTGCACCCCACGGAAAGAGAGCCACGTCACAGCAGATTTGGAAGGACTGTCTGCCCATGAGAGTGGACCCTTGCTGGAGGAGTTCATGGAGAACTTCCCCCCATGGGAGGGGCCCCATGGCCATACAGGGGAAGGACTCCTCTCCCAGAGCAGTGGAAGAAAGTCTCAGGTGAACTGACCATATCCTCCCATGCCCTGTCTCCCCGTGCTGTCAGTGGGATGTGGGGGAAAAGGCTGTTTTAAGGGCTTGTTTCATTTCTCATTATCCTCCTCTGATTCTGTTAATAATGACTTTGCTTTGCAACTGAAGTTGAGCATGCTTTGCCCTTGAAATATTTCTCCCGATTCTTATCTCACTCATGAAGCCTTCATTAACTTTTTTCCCTATTTCCTTCCCCTGCCCAGCTGTAGGAGGTGAGCAAGCAACTGTTGTGGGTGGCTGGCATTTGGCCTGTGTTAAAGCATGACAGCATCTTGCTCAATATTCACTGCTCTAATAAATACACATAAAAATTGGTAACATTATTGGGMATTATAGAGGCATGGAGAAGCAAAGAAGTGGTAAGATTAGTCAAAAAGCTGAAGTCTGAATCAGAGAATCATTGAGATGGCCCAAAAGTGAGACATTTCCAGAGATATTTATCAGTGCATCTCCAGTACACTTCTGGACCCCCCCCCCCCCCTTATATTTCTCTCTTCATGTAAAAGAACACTGGAATTCTAACCTGCTGACTTAAAGGTTTGTGCATGCCACTTATTTACAAGATTACTAACTGAACAAAGTGAAAAGTTTGGTTGGGAAACTCCAAATGAGACCATTAGAAAATAGTTTCCATTTGTATTTATTTGTATATAATAGCAAACGTAAAAGAAGTCTCTTTCAACAGAAGACTTAGTTTCTCCAATGTTAGTTTGTTATGCTGTGAGTTAAAGTTACAGGCAAGTAAAAATGAAATATATGCAGTAGCTGATCTTTGATTTCAAAGCAACACTATTCAAAAATTAGGGAAATAGCAAAATTTTGAGTGGAGCAAATTTTGTCTCCCATATAATGCATACATTCTAAAATAAATTTATTTTCATCTATTTACATCAATTATAAAAGAAACTTGCTATCATAACCTCCCTACACTTTGTCCCATGAGTAGAAAATACTTTGTGGAACCTTGTTTTCTATTGAGTTTGTCCTGATTTATTTTGTAGCCTTTATTGATTATCCTATTTTATTTTATCCCTTTTCCCATAAAGATTTTGATTCTTCCTTATGATCTTATTAGATGTTCTCTTTTTCCCTTCATTGAATTTCTCAAACATACTCGAAAAACCTGAGTTTTGGCATTTTAGATTTTTAACACCATGTTCATGATAAGGAGTGCTGCATATATTCTCATAAAATATGAAGTTCAAAATTCTCTTAAATAATCCACTAAAAGTTAGAATTCTGTTGAGTCATCATAATTTAGTTTGAAAATTTTAGTTTTAGTAACTGAGATGTGTGAGTTTAACAAACAAATATTTATTCTCCATTATTTTATAAATACAGAGGACAAAGGATTGGTCATCAATGGTGTGTTTGATGACTATTCGCTCATTCTTTGACTTCAAGTTTCAGAAGCTAATTGTCTGTTAAGTTTGGCCTGTTATACCTTACAGTATTAGGTATTGAATACTAATTTCAAATAAATTATTTTTTGACTCAGAAAATATGGYTCACTAAATAATTTTTTTTACAGTAAGATGAAGTTTACAAGCTTATAAAAATGTGGTATTTGGAGGCTATAAAATTATCTTATAGACTTACTTGGCATTTGTAAAAAGAGGAAGAACGGTTGATGGAAAAAAAAATTAGAAGGAAGCTTAATGATAGTGAAACATATTTTGACTAGCAATCTTTATTGCAAATTATTAGCATTTTTACAGCCTAAAGATTATTAAAGAAAAAAATCATCAAGGAAAACATCAGAGTAACTAATAACTTTATCTTGTAAGAAAGTAAATTCCCTCTAGTTTAAAGGGTTCTACAAGTTAAGAAGACATGTTTGATATAAAAGAAATTAACAGTTAAAATTCAGACTCACATATGTGAATTTCTCTGTCTTTCTCTAATCTCATAGCACAGCTACAGCTGAAAGAAATATGAGTCTATAACACAGGGCATCATTAAATATATCTCATTTGGTTTTACTGCAAGACTATGTGTGTTTGCACACATCAAGATTTTTTTCTTTTATTAGTCTGCAGTATTAAACACATTTCGGTGAAGACTCTGAGGTGGATTACTCCAGTAGACATGGTCTGGAACCAAAGATCACACTGCAGGGAAAATTTCTGAAGCAGCAAGACCTCGAAATTAGTGATGAGAGAGGCACTCAAGAACCTTGAGTGGAAAGCACTGGAGACCTGAGGAGAGGCAGTTCTATCTCTTCTTCACAAGCCAGGACAGGAGCAAGAGCAGACACCCTGTCGTAATTCCAAAGTAGCCTCTGATGAGTATGAGTGAGCAGGAGCACAGTGAGCAGAGCTGGCAATCAGTGTGTGGTGTGGCAGTTACGTGGGAGTTTGCACAGCAATGGTGCACCCACCCACCAGTGTTAGAGATAATCTCAGCTGGTGGTCACTACACCCTTGGAAGAAACACAGCAATGTTTTTCACTTGGTGGTTAACCATATCCTCAGCACTCACCAGAAAAATGTGGTGATGCCAATGAAGTGCCCATGAAAACATGGAAGTGTGCAGGTTACAGGATGGAGGGAGTGCCAGGGCCTGGTTCTGGCACAGTAGAGACAACAGCTGTGTGACCAATCTGGTCTGCCTGGTGGCAGAGCTGAGAGAGTAGGTAGAAAGGTCACAGACTCCAAAGATGAGATGGAGTGGTAAAACCATGGTCTGGCAGGACTAGACACCAGAAAAATCCTGAGATGTCAGTGTCCTGTGTCCTCACTCTGCCAAGGCGGAAAGGAGATCAAAAGTGTGACGTTGGGTAAAAAGACAGGCCTTGTCTATTAATAGGTAGCTTGGTGGCTTTAAAGATGTGATGGGGAGGAGATAATATAGCTCCTTGAAAGTTGTGGAATGACAGACCAAGTTTAGAGGGACAGAGTGCAGTGAGGGTGCCTTGCAGGTGACTCTGAGATGTGCTAGTCACCCCGGACCATGCTTTGGAGCTTATGAAGATGAGGAARTGATTCTGAGGTAACAGAAGCTAACAGAGAAATACCAGGAAAATATCTCAAAGGAATTAAGGGATATTCCTCTAAGAAGATGACGTCTCAGCCCGGCTGAGTGAGATGCCTTTACACCAATACATGTAACACAGACAACAAATGGGAGGAGCTTGGAGCCACCAGAAAATTATGCCCTTGTTGATATTACTGAATCTTGGTGGGACAAATCTCATGCTTGCATAAAGCTATCAAGGCTGCAGGCATTCAGAAGGGACAGGGATACGAGGATAGATGGAGGGGGGGTCCTCTACACCAAAAGCCCATTGACAAAATGTTCTTGCTCCAGCTCACAGGCTGTCATYCTGTGTGGGGACTTCAAACCACCCTGGCATCTGCCGGGAAAGTAGCATGGCAGGAGAGGAAATCTAGGAGACTCCCAGAATGCATGGAGGATAAATTCTTAAGGCAGATAGAGAACACAGCAACCAGAAGGGACACAATACTGAATCTATTGGTTATCAACGTACAAATTAATTGGGATGTCAAGATTGGAGGCAGTGTGAGCTGAAGTGATCGTGCATCAGTGGAGTTTGCAGTCCTGAGAGAGACTTATCAGGTGAAGAATAAAATACATGTCCTGAATGTCAGGAAAACAAAATTCCAGCTCTTCAGGACCAGTCAATAGGGCCACCCTGGAAAACTACTCTCAGTGACAAAGAAGCAGCTAGAACACAAAATTAGCTAGGCACAGGAACAAAAAATTGGGTGAGAAAGGAAGGAGACTGACATGGTTGTGAGAAAGGAACTTCTGGACAAATCAGTGGGCAAGAAGCAAATGCACAGGCAGTGGAATAATGAACAGGTATGTCATGAAGAGTAGAGGGACTCAGTCTGGCTGTGTAAGGATGGGATCAGGAAGTCCAAGGCAAATCTGGAGCTGAAATCAGCAAGGGAACCAAAGAATAACAAGAAAGATTTCTACAGGTATGTCAGCCAGAAAAAGATTGAAAAAGGCTAACCAGTGAGTCAAAATGGATGAGAAGGCTGAGGTAATCAAAACCTATTTCACCTCAGTCTTCAGTGGCAGCCTACAGAAGCTAATGTCTCTTCCCACACCTCTCAAGTAGGCTGACCACAAGACAAGAACTGGGGAGATGAAGTCCTCCCATTGTAAGTAAAGATCAGGTTTATGACTACCTGACGAACCTGAAAGACTGTCAGTCTATGGGAAAAGATAAAATGCATCCCAGATACCTGAGAGAATTGGTTAATATAGTTAACAAGATAGACTACATGATATTTTGAAAGCATGACAGTCTGGTGAAGTCTCAGGTGACTGCAGAAAAGAAAACCTTGTACTTATCTTTTAAAAACATAGAAAGCGGGACCCTTGAAACTCCTTGCTTGTCAGACTCACCCCTCTCTCTGGAATGATCTTGGAACAGATCCTCATAGAAGATGTAGAAAGGCATACAGAGGACAAGGAGGTGATTCAGGACAGTCAGAAAGGTGTCATCAATGGTAAGTTTAATCAACATCTTTATAAAAATAAAAAGCTATGTACCAAAAAATATTGGCTATTTTAAATATTTAGTCTTCCTACTAACTTCTAAATAAACATTCTGAAAAAGTGCATTTAAGTTGCATGGTCAATAAAAGTACATTAGTTATAAAATATTGAAGTCTAGGAATGAATATTCTATATTAGATAAACCTTTCATTTATTTTTGTCTGTATCAATTCATCTACTAAGTCTTTTCAAAGAAACGGAATACATCTACACCATTCAATCAATGGCTTTGTGACAGAGCTATAAATACCTGAGTAGTAGGAGTGGGAAGGGAGAGACTATTTGTGGAAACTAAGCCTTGTGGCACATCTGCAATCACCTACAACGTCAGCATTCATACGGTAAAATGGATGATGATAAAAAACATACACCTGAGGGGAATACATTATCTAAAGCTAGCATAAGAGGAATAAATGTTTCATTACCATGGAAATGATGCACAGTACATGACAGCAGAAAAAGTCAGTTGAGACAGGCAATTTTAATTTTTATTGATAATGTGATCACAGGTGTGCTTTCAGTCATTTCACCACTTCAGATTTCTCATCAGCTGTCACTAATAATTTCACATGACAAGCACAATGCTCTTGTGACATTACAAATGCAATGTGGAGTTACAATGCCTGCTGACTGGCAAGCCACTGTCTCTACTGCCAGGCAGAGCTCCAGAAACCCTTTCTGTTTAGTACACCAGAGGTCTCTCAGCCTCTCCTTGATGCCCTGTGGTATTTGTGTTTCATGCAAAGTGTGGCTGATGCAAACAATATGAGTAAAAGTTTTGACAGTGCTCTTCAAAAGAAACAGTGTCTTCTGGGTGATGATGGGAAAGAGGCAGGACAGGATTAAGAAGGACCATGAGAAATACACATGATCAAAAACCTCAGAACATTAAGGGATGTATCATTCAACTGAAAAGTGGGCTAATCTTAATCCACAAGGCTTTCTGGCTCACAGACTCTTGGTGCTGTAAATTTCAGAAAATCTTAACTGAATTTCCTGTACTACGTGCCTCAATTTAGCTCTAATAATTCTGCTGTGTCTGAGGCATAGTTGGAGCCAAGAATGTATGATTCAGGAAGTAACATTCACGATTGCAAATAAATACTGTATTGTGAGAACACAACCAAAAGAAAGTGAAACTGCAGAACCAACGTATTCTCAGTTTCATATACTTCGATAATGAATCTTACATATGCCTGCATGGTACTTTTCATGAGAAAATTCCTACCTTCCTGCTTTGCCCTATATACTCCAATGGATTTTAGAGTAAGTTCTACAAAACACAAGTAATGTGAAAAAGGTTTATAACTGTCTCATTTAATTTTTTTTTTCTTGAAATCATGGTACTATTAAGGTACATTAGTAGATTTTGAAAAGAAGTAGTATGAGCAAAGTTCAAACACAAATTTTATCTGAGTCCAATGATAAGATCTATCAAACAAGCTATTTCACCACAACATAGATATTAAAATAAAAACAACATAGATTGTCCAATTGAACATATTAAATATTGTTCACATTATTATGAGTAGATTTTTTACACTGAGGATGGAAGAAAATTGTTTTAAAGCCATTTTTAGTATGAAATGGGGGTTTTCTATGAGGGTGGCAATTCGACTTTTACCCAGTAACTCCGTACTGGAGCCACTAATACCCAGGAATAAAATATAACTTCCAGTGGTACAGAATGTTTTTGCATATTATTTATAAAGTATATGCTCACCTGTGCTTTCCTTAATTCCATTTATTGGTTTTTTAAAATTTGTTTTGCAACTGGTTTTTTTTGTTGTAAATATATGTAATTTCCATACTAAATCAGTATGAATATGATAATTAAACGTAATTATCATTACAGGAATTTTAGAAATCTAGAAGAAAAATGCCCAGCTTTCCTAGTAGTTGTAACTATTCCTCAGTAATATCCATTAGATCCTCTGATGTAATGACATCAGAGATGATCTTACCGTCGTTTTCTGTTTCTGAAAATATTTTACTTTGAGTGTTGCAAAAATGGACTAAGTAAGATTTAAACAGCTCAATTTCAAAATATCCAAACATTATCTTTGTACTGCATATTATTCCCCAAGAGAGRAAGATGAACAGAAGGAATCTATTCTCTTCTGCTTCCTATTTGCTTAGCACAGGTGTCAACCAAAGTATCAACACAGAACAGAAGGGACAAAATCTTGGCTTCTCTGATATAAGTGGCAATTCTCCCATTGACTTTAACGGGTCAGGGTTTTTTTAGAGCTATTTCTGGACTCACAGTTGCCAGAATGTGAGAATCCACTGAAAAGTCAACTTTCTCCACTGTGTGAGATGAAAGCAGATTCGGTGTACATGGTAGTCAGAGCAGAACATCCAATACTGACGCTTCATGGCAAAGTCAATATGCTGTAGAGTGTAGAGTGCTTCCAAACAATAACAATGCATAATTTGCTTCTTTTGTTTGACATTGTCTCATAAATAAAAGATAGGAGGATGATGAATTATAGTTTGCAAACATTAGAGCCAAATAATCATAGTTGATTGCTAATAAATGACAGTGAAAACTGATTCATACAAATCAGAAGTTGTACTGCAGAAATAAATATCTAGGAGGGCACTGTACATTAATAACAATTTTTATGCTGTTTATTTGAATATCAATTTATATTTGCATAGCTCTTGGCTAGAAACCAGTGGGAAAATATTTCTACAACAGGTTGAAGCAAATCAGACTGTCATCAACTCACTATTCTGCTATATTTTAAGTTCAAAACAGTTACACTTTGCTATAATGAATTATCTTGCTTGACAAACACAGAAGATTAAGAGTTAAAATCAAACATAATACTTTTAAAATTAAAAAACTTATTGAGATATTAATTTAAAGGTTTTACATCAATGCTGAGAAAGTGTGCCTTTTCCTTCATATTCATTACTTTCAAAAAATTATTTGCCTGTTTTAGCTGGGTAATTATAGTGATGCTGGTATTAGAAGTTCTATGGAATGGTAAAGTTTCTGTCAGCTGTGAAGGTTAGACYCTCTGTAGTGAATCCCATTGTCAAAGCTGCTAAAGGATGCTTTACACACACATAATTACTACAGTTGATCCAAATTCTACAGTAATTACAGTATTAGAATAAATGGGAACATGGCAGCATGTCACCTAAGAATCCTCTGGCAGTACAAAGATAAGTACAATTGCTGTGCGCAGCTTTGTCTAAGCCTTTTAAGGCAGTCTCCAAGATTCCACTATGTAAGTAGCAAAAGATCAGCTGTCAGACTCTTACTTTTAATTCCCAGCACAATAGCTGTACATTCTGTGGCTGACTGGAGTTATTTGTGTTTGCAGTATTTTTGAATAATGGACAGAGGTAAGGCGATAGAACACAATACCCCAAAATCTTCCCTCCTCAGTAACTGAAGAATTCCAGTTGGTGAAATTCAAAGCTACTCTTACTATCTTAACATTGTTTAAAAGTTTCAAAAGCCAACTTTTCTTTTTCTTTCTCAACCCCAACAATGCTCCTTTGAAGGACTGACCAGTTCAATGCAAATTACAAAATGGGTCATAAAAATCTCTAGAGGCACACATTCCCGTCTTCTGAAATTTGGAACTTTCTGTGTTCCCTGGAGTCTACTCTTATAGGACGGCCAAGATGAAAATGTTTAGGTCAAAGACTGGAAGAATTTGTGTGATTCAGTTTAAATACTGAAGTTAAAAGTTAGTATTTTATGTAAGTTAGCCTAAAAATTTGATATGATCTGTCACAATCAAGCCTGTTAGTACCACACGGTTTTCCARAGTCTTGAATGTTACACTGCATGTGAAGCAAAGAACTCCCTGCTCAGCTTCCAAAGCCCATCATCCTTGATCCCATCTTCCTTTAAAGGAATAGTTGATTTAACATTTATAACCAATGTAGATATTGTAGCAAAAAAACTCAAAAAACTCTTGTATTCCCTGGATTAATTGCAGAACAACAGAACCTGCAAAGTAAGAAAAACAACTCTGCAGTTAGTTCTTGAATACATATGTGTACACATATAGATAAACAAACTATTTTTARAGTAGTTTATGTGCTATCTGATAGTTGTAATGATGAAAATAAGCAGTCAAGTATTTTGTTCTAGATGTCCTGAAAAAGAGTCAAAAAGCATAACAAGTAATATGTTGAWCATTAGATATATATTGTTAGATTCAGATAATTAACCAGTCTTTTTAGGGTGACAGTGAATGGCCTCCATATCCAAGAGCTGCTGAATGTTTTAGCAGTCAAAGTGCTTTGATCTTCATTTTGTATTATGTTTGAAAATATTACAGTATAATGCAAATGTCTTGAGTTGTCCCTATCTTACATGGAAAATAATTGTGCTACCTCCAACATGGATGCAAACAAAGCATCATGGCAATGAGGCTTATAGCTTTTTCTGGCCTAGGAAAATGATAATTAAAGATGAAAACTACTCTGCACAGCATCCTGGGGAGTAGAGAAGGACAGAAGAGGTGGTGATCTCAAAAGACAAAGAATTGCTGTTTCTCTGATTGTAAAGAGCTTATGCTCCACTTGCATCTTTCATAAAGTAGACTCATTTTTATGATTCTTCTTTTTCAAGTCAAACTATGTGAAATTAATCTGTGTTAAAGAAACCAAATTTCAAACAAATATGATGATAATGGAAATCTAAACACAGCATTTATACCTGTGTATTCCCATCAGTCCCTTTTAAGAGGTCTATGATACAGATTTTCCACTTTCTTTTTTTAGAAATAACAGATTGGTATTAAAAAAGCCCCAAACCCAAAACCAAATAAAAACCCCAATAAAAACAACCTTTCTGAAAGTAGTAGCACTAGGAATAAAAGTCTCAAACTAGTGATCATGTATTTCCTATATGGGAGACTGATTGTCATCACTTAAAACAACAAGATCCTCAGTCTCTGATTTATTTTCCTTTACACACCAACAGAGAAAATGGCTAAAGACTTTAAAGATATAAAGTGACATATAAGGTTCAACAAGGAACTAAAACTACTGCAAAAAAGAGTATATGAAATCTAAAAAAAAAAAAAAAAACAAAAAAACAAACAAAAAAAAATTTAAATGCCAGAGACTATCCTAGTACAGGAAATTCAACATACGATCCCAGATTTGTCTTGCACCTCCCTGTACAAGACCAAGGAAAACATGTTCTAATGCATGTTGTTGTTTGCAAAATACACCAGTTACCACATACCATGGAAAAGTTAACTATTCTCTAGAACCCTCATTGCTAAATAGAGAGCAGTAATTCCTATAGTGGTTAATAACAGATAATTCTATGTTGGGGAGTAAATACAATCTAGCCATTGTGCTGTTACCAGGAAATTATAAGACTCTAAATAGCATCTTTACCAGATTTATAAGTTTTTAAAAAGAAGACTAAAAATCAAATGTATGGACATTAATGGTGTCACAGGTTCAGAATTCTAGGTGAAAACATGGTTTTCAAATTTAATTATAATTTTCACATAGACTATGTCCATAGTGATATATAAATCTCTTCTTCACAAATGTAAGAAAATGACATTTGGCATATGAGGCACGTAAAAAGAGTACCAGCTTACAGACAAAAACAATGGTGAAGTCTTTCCAAGCCCTTTGCAGTGGATCATGTTGGTTTTATTGTTAATTACAGAATTATTTTACTCTCCTTTAGAAACCATGATATGAAGTGCTGGCTGTATAATGAGAATGAAAAAGCTTCATATCTATATAAGAATATAGATGACCTTTAGAGGTCTACATAGCAAATGTTAGTCTTTAGTGTTCCCTTGTAAAATGGTTTAAAGAATACTCCTACATACCTCAGTCCTATAAATTATTAGCTGAAACACACTATTTTCACATGGACACATGCACTCACATATGCGGCATCCCAGGATACTGTGATTTACTGCTCAGCCAGTATCTGAACTCACGTAAAAAGTATGCATAAACAGAGCCAGAAAGATTTCCAATGAGCTTAGTAGCAAAGCACAGTACATATCCGATAGGGAGAGAATGAACCATAAATCTCATAATGTCTACTTGTGTTAGTTATGAAAGCAATTTTCTCATGCAGTCCTGATCAGAAACATAGAGGCCAACTAAATAAAAGCTTCTGGAAAGAAAAAGCTTCATGTAAGTGACACTTCATTGAACAGTCAGTGGGAAATCACAACTGCAAAACATCTGTTTCAACCCTGCAAATAAAATTAATTTAAATTAAGTACATAAATAACTTGCTATGCACATATCAACGTAATCAATATGCAGCAGACTCCTAATCACAACTGCCATTAAGATTTGTAGTGAAAGACAAGAATAAAGAGATAATTGCAATCAGAAAACATGCTGAGTGGAAATAAATTACAGTGAATTTTAAACAGTGTTAAAGAAATGTTCAGAGGAAGTTTACTGCAGCATATGAAAAGCCTCAAAATATGAGGCCAARCTATATCTTCCTTTCCTCATCACTTCCCTTTTAACAGTGAAATTCAATTCCTTTTCCCTTGCTGACTTTGTTTATTGCTCGAGACAAATATAGACYTAAAGCTACCATCAGTTTCAGATTAATTATCTGGAAGAGAAAGCCACCTCTAAACATGTATCATTCTTTTCTTTTTATTCCACATTACCTTGTAGTTCCATCTTAGATTATTTGTTGTGCAACTTTTCAAACTATCTTATATTGCACGCAACTTCCCTTTTCACTCTTTTGCTCTAAAATTGCTTATGAAAGATCTGTCTGCACTCATTGAAACCTYCCTTGTTACTTGGTATTATGGTCTTTTATACAACAAAAATTTACAGTATCAACTCCCTTTAGGTTTGGACACCCCTTTTTCTATTTTTCTTCCCACTGACATCTCAGATTTACCCCTCTTGCCTTTAGCTGGAACAGKTAACATATACTCCTACCCTTCCCCAAAGTCACCTTTGCCTTCTTATTCTCCTCTGTYATTTCTTCCACTTCTGTGATGGAATATGGACTTGTGATATTCATAAAGAGTATTCTGAGAAAAAAGCTATATGTGTGAAAAAAGAAACATCCTCAGATTTCAGGAGATGCAAGACTATTCCTAACTAATTGCAAGTTTTCCCTGCCTTTCTCCTTACATTTTAGCTGAGTAAATAAATTGCCACTTTTCTTTTGCTCCTATCAGTCTCCTATATTACTGCTGATTTTCTTCTCTCTGTGACCTTCTATCTTCTGTCTGCATTAGATAATGTTTTGTTTCTTCTSTACTAGCTCTCATACTTCTCAGTGYCACCAAATTATAATCCAAATCTTTAGTTCTCTGAATCTCAGGTTTTACWGGTATTACTTAAATCAYTTTTTTTACCTAGTGGTCATGTCTATCTTTWCTTTAATTTCTTCTTTACTTTTTCCTTCATTAGGAGAGTAGTTGAGGGTAACAGAGGAAAAGCAATGATGAAAGTGAACTTTAGCCTGAAGTCATCCTTTATTAACAACAAGGAAAGTCATCTTTCTTCCCAACCCAGCCCAAATTCTGGTTTCCTCAGTCTTCTGTTGTGTAGCAGGAAGACTATTTTAAGTATATAGCATATTCAGAATTGCATATATCTCAATACTAATGTAATGATAAATATATATATATATATGTAGGCCTTTGCCCAGTTGAGTATTTTCCCAGAATTATGGGGCTCACAGAAATAGTAAACCTTCATTTCTACAAAGTAATTTTGCTCTGCAGAAGTTCCATCAAAAGTCAATGCCATGTTCTTTATGCACCCTAAATTTTTAAACTAGCTCAGGGAATTCTGATTCCAAGAAAAAACAGGATGGATTCCTCTAATGATTTCTGCTTGAAAAGACAGTGACTTTCGACATAAACAATTGGGGTGAAATTCTTCCCTTGATGACTTATCACTCAGGGATGCTAATGACTTCAGTAGGAAAGATGGTTGAGCATCCTAGGGTACAATTTGCTTCCTACTGTTTTTGTGCTCACTGAGATTGAAGATTACTCTAGGGAAGACACTGTATGTGAAGCAGAGAAACCAATTACATCTGAAAAAATGTTGATGGATAAAGAATAAATAAGCAAAGAATTGCATGCATCTACAAATAAAGAACTTAAGCTAATGTAAACATATACATACATGGTTCAACAATGTAAAAATTGTGACACATATGTAGGAAGCAGTCCATATGCTATCATCACCAATGATGAATTCTAGAAACTTTAATACTCCCAGCAGCTTGAGAGAAGTTAGGACACTGAGTGAAGATGTATGAGACAGAGGTAATGAAGAGAAGGAAATATTTTATCAGTGTGAATACATTCACACTGTCTTGATATTAGAGTATGACCCGTAAATATCACTTGGTGCAAACTAACTATTAACTCAGTATATGACATCAGGGATATAAAAATCATGGAGATACTTTGATATCATTTTTCCTCACAGGAAAAATTTGTGTTGGAAATTAGTAAAAATCTGTTAAGTAAATACCATCATTGATTTCTGTCAATGTAAAAGTATTTTTAAATTGTGCTCATAGAATTCCACAAAACATATGTATAAATGAAGTTCTACTATGCACATTTGACAACTATAGATGGATTCTGTGTCTGCTAAAATACTTCATAATAGCACAGCTCAAAACCACTGTAGTTAGTAATTAAAAAAAATTAAATCATCTACCTAGCCCACCCTTCTCTGCAACTAATAGCAGAAAAGCCCCACAAAGTGTAATGAGAGGCATTCTCAGTCCACTGAGGAACAAGTTTATTCCAAAGCTCCTATTCTGYCTTGGCTCATTACAGCTGTGTATATAAAAAGAAACCTATAGGTTACCTCACTATCGAAAAGAACAAGAACAGAGAGAGTGATGCAAAGAAATGGTACAACATGTAAAATGTGAATAGCACAGTTATTTCCATCACCATCATCTCAGAAAAATATAAACCCTTACTCTGTAAACTTCATGAAAGTAAATGTGATTTCCTTGAACTTTTGTATTAAGCTAAAAAGCAAGATATATATTGCTAAATTATAATTTCTGYAGGTCAAATTAAATAATTTCATCAAATCCTGTGTTCAGAYTTTGCTGGTAAGCCTTCAATAYTTTTTATTTGAAATTATTCATTTATTTCTAAATAGTGGTACAAGGTGACATGCATGAATGTAATGCACAAAAAKACACAYRCATACACACAAAMCCACACACATWTATATACACACATACSTTRTACATACATAAGATGCCAAAATAYACAGCAGAACTTAATRGGGAGTTTTAGCTCTCTTTTGGCTTTATCWTAATTAAATTTAAATGAGTGRGAAATTATAWTAAATTATAATAATCCACAACTTTKCTTTGCTGTCAGTATTTTGATTCCAACCTCTGCRGAGAACCATGACACAAACTAACTGTTAAAGAAATTGTTTTGCAATTCCAGTCATTCAGTAAATGAGAATCAAGTTAAAGGAAAGAGGTTTCTCCAGATGTCCCAAAACTTGTTCCATTGGCAGGAGAGAGAGGTTTTCTGTCTGGAACTGAGAGATATACATTAAGGAAGTAGATGAAAAAAATGCTTAATAGGTAACTATGAGGTTATAAATACTTATGACTTGTCATGAGGTAATAAATATTTAGGACATGAATGTGATATAAGACATGCCTCTTCTTTTCAATGARTAAATCTGGCCTACAAAGGGAACTCTCTTTACGAGCAGCACATAATCTCTTTATGCTAGTATTATTATATAACATACATATGCCCTAAATAATACCTCTTAAAATATAAAAGCCATTACTAGCATGTGAAGGAGAGTATTTGCMGACAAGTGGGCCAGCCCTTACAGGAGCTGTTTGCAGTGTATGCCCCTCTGGTTTGGCACTACAGTACTGTTGTAAGAATCCTGCTGATGATGCTCCCTAGTAAGGGTCAGAGGAATCAAGTTTTTGCAAAACTTTTCCCACCGTGTATGTCAGTAAACACAAAGCCTTAGTACATGTGTAGGTGCTCAGGTGCTGGAAGCAAGGGGATATGGGGAAGAATAGAAGAGTCCACACATAGAAGAGTCCACGCCGCAGCAGGTATCCTGGTGTGTGAGGCACCAGTCAAGGTGCAGGGAAAAATACTGAGGAATAAGGAGCTGCAGAGAGGAACACTTATGAACTAACTGCAACATCCATACCCATCCCCCACACGGGTAGAGGAGTCAGAAATTAATTTGAACCCGGAAAGAAGAAAGGAGTGTGGGGGAAGGTATTTTTATCTTGTTTTTATTTTTTTGTTTTAATTAACTATAGATTACGATAATTTTCCCAGAATTTTTAGTTGGTGCTGCCCTTGAAAGTAATTGATAAGTGGCCTCCTGACCCTTGTCCCACAAGTTTCTCCACTTAATTTGTTCTCTTACCCTGTTGAGAGGAGGAAGTGAGAGTGGCTGGGTGTTGGTCTTGCACACTATATGGATCTCAATACATCTTCTGAAAGAAACAACATATCTCAGAACTGGGATAGCTTTTAAGTGCCAGCTGTCCATCAAATCTAACTAACTTTATTAACCAGAGAGACACTTGGAATAGTTTTGATACTTCATTTGACTGTAGGCACTTTTTAAATTATTACTGATAGAGGACTTCCAAAACTTAAGGTAGGCTGGGGTCCTGTGTAAAGAATACAAATTCATTTTAAATTTTTTTGGAAAATTTGTGGAAAGACTGCAGAACAATCATGAATGRAATAAACATATAATGTGTTTAACTACTTAACTACTAACTTTTTATATGCTTTCTACTCAGAGAATAGGAGGTGTTTACAAAAACAACAAAAAAAAAMCAACCAACCAAACCAAAAAAMCCCAACAAACAAGAAACCTAATTCTGTAGGCAAACATACTTTTATTACTGAAATCTACACAACAAATCAAAAGAATGAACAATTAGAACCAAGGGAAAAACTACACTGAATCATACTTCATTTGTGCTTAATTTTTAATAAAATACTAGTGACAATATTAGAGGGGTTTTTTAATCTCMGAAGTGCTTTAATCCTTTAACAAAGCTGTTTACATGCACAAGGAGCATTACAGATTTATTGTACTAGATACAGTTTATAATAAATTTATTTTTAGATAATCAGAACTGCTTTGGGACTAAAGCCATGATAGTCTTATGCTGTGTTTCTAGAATGAAAAATATAGGGTTTACTGCTTGTTTTTTCTTTCTTCCCTAATGTCCCAATCATTAACTCAAATAAGAATTCCTAGTTATGTTGGTCCTGTAGAAGTGTAGAACAATTTTAACAGGAAATTCATAACTTACTGCATGCTTTCTAGTGTAAACTAATTGATGTAAATAAGAAAAAATGCCTAGTAATGTGAATGCAAAAGTAATAATAAATAAGGCATAAAAAGTCAGATTTTTTTCCTCTACTCAGATTAAGTTACATCCCTATCAACTCAAAATAAAAGAAAATGATTTACAATTTATCCTCTATGCAATTATTTTGTTAAATATTAAAAAGGATCAATGTATAATAATATTACTCAAGGAATTTGATTGYTCAAGGTACTATTTTCACTGTATTACTTGTTTTTTGAACAGAATGAAGTGGAAATTTTACGTCTACTTAAAATACTCCTGGAGTCTGGAAAAACACATAGGACAATATAGTCATATACAGATGTTTGAATACAATTATCACTTAAGCAACATAATAACTTTTATAGTAATTCTACTCAATACTTTGTAGAACTTCTATAATGCCCTTAAAAATGTGGGTTTTAATGTTGTTGACATAGGCTTTATCATATGAAATGATGAATTACTGTAGATATGATTTTATTCTAGCTGTCTCTTTTAAAAATGGAAATCTGAATAATCTGTCTTCTGTATTGTGAAAACTTACAGCATGAAATTACAACTCATTTCTTGCAGGGAGGGTTGGATGTGCATTYGTGTTAAACACAACATTAAAACTTGACAGATTTTATTTAATTGCTTGTTTGGTCCCTGATAATATAAATCGTAAACCCTGTGCAAATAATATTGCATTTATGTTCAGAAAATATGAATTATATTATAGGATTAATTTATTAATATTTTTAAATATAGTTGTGTTCTGAGAAAATAGTCAATTTTTCAGTGTTTTCCAAACATTTGCAATTACATTTACTAGCATATGATCATGTGACAAACAGCTGAGCCCCCGCCCAAAATTTAATTAAATATATCCATTACTTTGATTTTTCTGCAGACATAACTGACTATTGCTGTTACATGTGCATGGACGTTTGGATTTCCAGAAGGTTAAAATCACTAGGGTGGGTCACTCACGTTAAGTCWCTAAGCAAATTGGTTTGATGATGTTTTACATTGCTCTTTCAATTCTTATTAACACTATGAATAGGGAATGTAAAATSTTGGAAACTTATTCCTTGATGCATCTTTTATCTGTGTACATTATTGATTGCCAGAAAAACAAAGTAGAATAGATGAGGTACAAGAGTAAAATACCAGTTTTCATGCAAGAGAAGCAGAAAGTGTAAGTAGAAAAAATGCAAAATCATACATGAAGAGTATTGACAGTATCTCAGTCACACCATGTAAGTGTGTTTTCTCTATTCTAGTAATGATACCTGCAGTGTAATCCTGGGGTCATTAACCCTGGAGTCTTGCTCTTCTGGCAAGAAATGTAAAAATTTACATTAGATCAAATATTAAAGACTTTTATCATCTGATTATAAAAATCCTATGTGGATAGTAAGCTGAACCTGAATCCACAGTGAACTCTTTCAGACATGATRTGGGGAACTGTGTCCTGGATAGCATCACAAGAGTACAGACATCATATTAAGGGATGTGATAATGATACTTTAGTAAGCGCTTTCCAGAACTGCAGAATGGCCAAGACAATGGGCAAAACCTGGAAATTTTGAAGCTTCATCTCAACACAAGCACGACATTTTTCTTGTGAACATGGTCAGCAGCTGGCAGAAGTTGTTTAGAGGGTGTGTAGCCTCCATTCTTAAGAGGTATTAAAACCTGTCCAGGACATTTCCTGAAAAATTTATTATAACTATCTCTATTCTGAGCAGGGAGTATCATCTACCCAAAAGTGCCAACCAGTCTCAGACACACTGTCCTCCTTTTCGTATGCATTCCATAAATTCTAGAAAAATAATTAGGAAAAGAAAAATCTGCAGTCTTCCTCTCTGACACTCACTGAATTCCTTTTATTAAAGTGTAAAATTACCATAGATGCCTGTAAAACTGGAGTAAAATAAATATCCCCTGAATTAAAGACTGTGTTAAATAGAAGTAGATGAGTATCTCAGAAATTTTACAAGGGAGGTATCTAATATTTTAAATGTGCTTCAAGACAAAGTTGGGAAGATCTCCAATGAATTTAACTTCAAAAAAGTTGCAAAATTGATTGTATAAAAACATTGACCGTAGAGAAAAGGCATTTTTAATTTAAAGGAAATGGAGAMCCAACCCCTCCCAATCCTCTACCATGAACAAAAACAGGGTATTTTAATYATTTGTGTATTTCATCTTCCACCARCTTCAAGCTATCAAATACYTTTTCATTATAACTTCTGGGTTCTYTTATAGTCTGCTTTTCMATTAGTAAGAACGCAAACAAACCAGGATTCAAATTGCTTCTGTTCAGCTGCATATGTGTATTTCCTGCTACTCTTCCCACAGTGCTCCATTTTGCTTCTCAATGAGTTGTAGGATTGCAGTATTACATCCTCACCTTTGATCTAATAGTTGCYTTGYGTGTTCTGATTGATTAACAGTGTATGCAATGACCCTCAGATAGAAAAACTACTTTTTTAAAACAAGAATTAATTCAATGCAATTTTTCATGCCCAACTCAATCTCACTTAGACGTGAAATCCTTTCCAGTATTAATGACATCATCTTAGTATATTCATTGACAATGAGAACTGTTGTAAGCTTTGTGGATSTACTTTCAGAGAGTCCAGGTGGAGGGAGAAAAAGAGGAAGAAAATGTGTGTGTTTAACTTCTAGATTTTCCATCTCTATAAAAAATATTGAAATCTGTTGATTTAGTGAAGACTCTAAATTGAATCATGCCCATAAAATTATACTCAATGATTTCTATCTCTAATTTCTATCTCTAGGTTAGGCTCTTAAAAAAATCTAAGAAATTTTGAAAAAATGTCATTCCGGTTGTGATGCCGTTTTAATTTTCTAGCCAGATCTAWTAATGAAACTAGAAACTTTCTTTAGTCATGAAACTAACTGTAATTATAGGTTTAAATTTCAAATGCTTAAGCTTTAGCTTGTAGCTAAAASTTAGCTTATTACATCTACAATCAGTGTAATTTAAGGGTTTGCAAATATGAAATATAGGAAAATCTTGTAATTTCTTAAAAAAATTCAGCACAGCTACTTGCTTTTGTTTGATATTTTTTCTAAAACAATTTACAAGAAGTAAAAATCCAAAGCTATGAAGTAAGTTAAAAGCAAAGCACATCCCAGTAAAGAACAGTAGTACTATTTATACTTTAACAAGGATAGCAAAATTTTTTAAGAGCGTGTTTATATGYTTTTGTCAAAACCATAAAATCTTCAAAGTAAAAGGAAAAATATGAAGACATGACATAATAAATAGCATATTCAGTTGTTTTTATTTTAGGTTCCTGTAGCTGCCTGATGTACTGGCCACATGGCTCTTTGTTCCCACTGGGAGCGGGGAAGTTTTAATGAGGACATGAATATGCATGGATGCCTGGAAAACTATTGGTTGCTGTTATGCTGTCACTCCCCAACCCCTCCGTGTCTGATTGGACAGTCCTGTGTTTTCCACGCCCAGGACAAAGGGTATAAGAATGCTTCCCCAGCTGGACTCGAGGCTTTTGGGGACAGCAGCTTGAATAAACTGTCTGTTCACCTGGAACCCAGTCTCTCTCTTCCTTCCTCAGAGAAACCCTATATATGTTAGAAGTCTCCCCTTTTTCTTCCCTCCTGCAGGCACACTTGCACGCAAGGGACTGCTGGCCATTCCCCGAGAGGAAGAAGCAGGCGGGTCCCAAACACACACCAAGCCAAGACCACAGAAGCTGCAGGAGAGGAGAAGGAGGGATAATTCTAACAGGTTCCCACATAAATAAAATATATGGAGTATAAAACACTCCAAGCCTGTGACTTTACTAAAATGAACACTGTCTGACAGCTGAGTTGGGGGAGGTCTAAGTTTTTAACCCAGAGGCTGGTGGGGCATTGGAAGGGGATCCCTATGGAAGTGGTCACAGCCCCAGCCTGACAGAGCTCAAGAAGCATTTAGACAATGCTCTCAGGCACAGGGTGTGATTCTTTGGGCCAGGASTTGGACTCAATGGTCCTGATGAGTCCTTTCCAGCATGCTGTATTCTGTAATTTGATGGCTTAGTTCATTGTGATGTCAACTTCAAGGCAAGACCTTCCAGTGCCAAGGTATTTTATGGATCACTTTAATCTGAAAGAAAGCTCATACCAGGATAATGGTTTGCATCTACTACTATTTTTGCCTGTTTTATCCAATAGCAAAGAATTAATCAGGGTGGAACTACATAATGTCATGTGAAGTAACATGCGTGTTACAAGTTACTGATAACTGTGTATATCCTGTCTAGGATAGATTTATTCATATTCCACATATTTTAGCTCAGATTTACTGGATTACATGGCTTTTCAATTMATAGTTTGTTGCAGAAGCAAAGTTTATGAGGAAAATAGAATAGCCTAAAGTAAAAAAAATGATAATTTAAACCTAATTTTGAAATTTGGTTTGCTTCATTTTAAAAATATCTATAAATGCAAAGGAAAGAACTTTTTAGAAAAATCATATCCTCTCTGACTCCTCTGTTCCAACTATGCAGAGATTTGAAGCATATGAGAAYAGAATRYAAATTTTATGTTGTGCAAAAAGGYACAGTAGGCACATATCCAGGGAGGGAGATCCATAACATTGCTGTGCAGATATAAAACACCAGCTTCTGGTATTCCTCAGTATCATTTGACAAGGAACATAAAGAATGAGAAACTAAGAGTCTTTGCTATATCATATTAGGAAGAGAACACACAAAAATCTTATTGTAAATATTACAATAGGTGTCTTAAAAGATTAGAYAGAATAAAATATCAAATGGCTGATATATAGATCACCATTTTAGGCTTACCTGCGGTAAGGGACCGCAAAAAGAAAAGAAGTAACCAAATAAAATTTCTATCAGAGCAATACAAGCTGGAGCTATACAAAAAGGTGTCTTTGATATTAATTATGTTAATTCTTAATCATGGAAGCTGAAAATAACATTCTCATAACCCTTTTTTCATCTGCAACCTCAATATAAGGTATGAACATCCCTTAAACCTTGGAAATTCTACCCATACAGAACTTTTAACAATKACTAATCCCACAAATATTTTTCTTGTGAAAAGAGATGATAAACAAATATGCAAGGAATAATTTATTAGTGAGAAACGCTACTGTAGTCCCTGAATTCCTTTATGCTCCTTGAACTGATCTAAGAACATTTTTTCCATCAGTTCATTTTTTTCTTTTTTTTTTGTAACTTATCAGGAAACCAGGCCCTGGGAAGTGATCAGTCTGTTTGAGCAGAGCATTGTGTCCACAGAGCCCATCCACATCTCCCTTCACAGGGGGATGCAACATGTGCATGGTGCCTTCATCACCTTGGCAGCCTATTTTCGACTGCTCCTACATCAGGAGGCTGTCTGTGCTCAGCACTGATAACAAAGCCCTATCGCTTCTCAGAGTGACAGGGCACAGTGACATATCAAAGCTGGAAGTAAAGCGAAAAGCCCCTTCTAATTTAACTGCTAATCTGCTGATGCTGCGCTCCAACCTAGCACACTTGTTTTCAATTAAAACTTTCTTGTAACTGGAAAAAAAAAAAAAAAGTTTGGTTTGTGTCTTTGCCTTTTTGGGTTGAAGTCAAGTCAGAAAGGAGCTGAAAAGCTAGGAAATAGAGTGGGGTGTTTTTTCACTCTGCTAAATGTCAGACATTTGTTTTGGAGATGGAAATTGCACAGAAAACACTTTCTGGAAGCTGTTTTGTACTAAACTTATGGAAGGTTTGTTGTCAAAATGAGAATTTTCCTCTGAAGTAAAATACAGAATTATTAACACTTATTGGCAAAAATACATTAGTCAGTGTTTATTTAAAGCTTATGTCTAGAATTATTAACAGTAGAATAGAAAAGGTTTAGTACAAGTCAGTACATTTGGCTCTTTGAGCAACGAAAGCAAAGATTTCAGTGAATTTTTAAGGCCAATATTGGCACGTAATCAGTCTCTGTTCCTAAGTGTTTTCTTTAGCACTCACTGCTTTTTCAAGAAACTAAACTACAGCATTAGGTTTTTAGACTATTAACAAAAGGAAGTTGTAAGTCAAAGGATAAAAAGCCGATATTGCTTGGATGAGAGCAATGCTGATAATACACCAATGTTTTGGCTGTTGGTATGTAGTCCACACCCTAAGCAAAGGGGGTGAAAACTCTTTCTAGGTTTTCATGCTCTAAAAATGAGGAACTACGCAAAAAGCTGAGAGGGAGCATGACTGGAGCAGAAGACCAGAACTGATCAAAGGGGTATTCCAAACCCTGGAACTTCATACCCAGCTCATAAAGAGGGAAAGCTGGCTTGAAAGGAACAATCACTGTCCAGGGATGGACATCAGTTGGCATTAWTGCGCATTGCTTGTTTCTCTCGTGTTTTGCCTCTTTCTCTTCCTCCCTTTATAATTCCTGCTATTGTTATTACTAATAATTTATTGTTATTTTGTTATTAGTATTGTTAATACTAGTCATATTCAGTGTTTGCTGCATGTTGTTATTGAAATTACTATTAATTGCTATTTTTTTTCAAATAATGTTCTATTCTTTCCCTAGATCAGGAGGCTCAACTATTCTTTATGATTCTCTTCTCCACCATGGGTGATCCTGGTGGTGGGAGTGAGAGTGTAGTTGCGTAGTGTTTAATTTCCAGTTAGAGTTAAACCACTACACAGTTTTAGACAACATTTACAGCAAAATCCACATGAATCTGTAAGAAGTTTCTGAATTAACATTTTCTTTTGGAAAGGGAGAAAGTTTGCTGGCAATTTGTCTCTTGACTAACAAAGAGTGATTATTTTTTCTTTTCTTTTTCAAAATAGCTTTTACTTTTCTTGTTTCCCGTCAACACATGGAAAGTTGTTTCAGTGGGTTGGCTACATACCAAAATACTGTCTTCTGTGTAATTGCATGAGTCAACCTGCCATTACTTGATTGATCAAGACTTTGGCCTATGGAAAATAAAACATATGGCCTATATCCCAAAAAAACTATGCGGATAAATAAAAAGTTAAAATCAATGGCAGCGAGTACTAAAAGCTTGGTTTCTTTCCTTTTTGTTTTTTTTTTTTTTTTCTTTTTAGATTCAGGTGACTGAAAATGACATAAAAATTTAAATATTTTGAATTTCATAGTTATGCATTGTTATGCTGTATTTTTTTTTAACTAACAGGATAATGTTTACAATGTTTACAAAACAAGGTCTAGTCAAAGATTAATATTTATGTTTAATGGCTAGCCTATTACAAAATATCTCAAGCTTTTAAAACAGCTAAGTAGCTATAATGGCATGTGCAGCATACTGTGTATTTTTTCCTCTAAAAACATTCTTACTTAGATCTAATTTTTAAATACAGAATTAAAATTATGCAGTTAGTATTCAATGAATTATTTGGAACTCTCTTTCTAATATTCCATGCTAATTCATATACTTTCCTTCCCTTGAAATTCTGTTTGAATATGTAAATACATAATTTTTAGCAACAAGATACAATGAAGTTTCATTAATAACTTATTTTGCCCCAACTTTTCAGAAAGAATTGACATAGAATTAAGTAGAGGCTGCCACTCCTTGAATAATATTTTCATTGTATGTCTTTATTCTTAAGGAAATTTTTTGAGGCAAGTGTAAAATTCCATGCTCAGCAAAGTAAGTTGTTCAAATTATTTAAATCAGTTTTAATCAACATATTTATTACCTATAAATATTATCTTTCTGTGTATAAACATATATGTGTGCATGCATAACAACATAAATTAAGGGTATTTATTTTAAATCTCTTGGGTTGGCTTTATACATGTCAGTCACATCTAAGTGATAATTTTATGGGGGATGAAAAGGGAAAGAAATAATATCCTAAACTGCACATTATGCTGGACAAAGGAGAGGCTGTACAAATTACACTTGAAATATAAACAGATTCACCAGATCCTGGGTGTTCTCAGAAAAGGATATCTTTTGAAATATGTAAGAGAAGCCCTTAAATATTCTGACACAAAATAATTTTATTATTGTTATTATTTTATAAAGAGCTGATAGTGAAGTAGAAGATTAATTATTCTTTGGCCTAACCAATATACCCTATCTCCGGTATTTTTTAAAATCTGTGTTGCACAGTGATGAGGACAACTATAAAACAATTACTGTAAAAGTACCCATAACTGCTCTGTGCTAGCAACAGTCCTTAAATTGTTTTCCCATGAGCCAGTCAAATTACCCATGGGGCTAGATCTTACTGAACTGTAGAAAGAATAAACCACGCTGATCAGTGTCTTAGATCTACATAGCATTTTGTCCTTATGTGATGTCAATCTGAATGTGATGTGAATCTGGTTTTAGACAGTCACAGGGCCCTCTCAGTTGGTCTTAACCATAAGAAGCCCAGTACGGGAATTGTATCTCAGAAGCTGCCTACATTTAATCATCTATTATAGTTTCAATRCTCCAGGAAGGGTAAATTTCTGTGAAAATTTTCTAATGATCAGTTGCAGGATTGTCTTCCTAAAAGGGAGTCTAGTTTTTTCTTTTGGTTGTTGAGTGTTAAATGACAATTTGCCAGATGATGTAAAASTGAATCTTTTCTATATTTAGTAAGATACAAATCTGCTCAGCAAAACTCAAGTCTCAGATAATAATTGAGTTTTCCATAATGTGTTATAAGCAAGCAAACTGAAATTGTCTGCATCCACAGTACTCTGCTGTTTGTACTACAGCTATTATTTCTAAAGAATGAGCTGAAGGTATTCACAAATATGTAAAGCATGAAGGTGGTGTCTCAAGGGTAAACTCAGWAAGCTCTCCACAAATCAGGTGCTCAGATATTTAATCAAAAGTTATGACCTTTTTCAGTGAACAGTTCTCTACAAATACAAGCATAGACAATTTCATGTAAAATTCAAAATCTCTAGTAAGTCAGAAGAAAGTATGAATGCGAAAATATGAAATCATAAGCATATAAAAAAACAGGACTAGAAAGGACTAAAAGCCCAATGACCTGTCATGACAACCATCAATTAAATAGTGTTTTAGAAATAAGATCTCAAATGAACATTTATTGCATGCTTTAAAAACTATGTACTAAAATTCAAAAGCAAAAGACCCCAAATACACAAATAAGCAACAATAATTCTTTAAAAGGCTGGGGACAGGGGACAGAAACCACCCTAAAAATGTTTTTTTTTTATTTTAGGAGATAAAAGCATCAAGGTCTTGTTGATTGTACAATCTTACATAACTGACAAATGTAGTTTGTTTTAAACCATAAAGCCCCCAGCAAGGTGGTACAGCAGATAAAGATCTAATCATTCATTTAGGATAAATACAGTTCAAGGCTTAAGACCTGTGATCCCCTATAAAATGGCTGATGCCTCAGCTCCTTCTCAGAATCTTAAAAAAATGTTACATGGTTTAGAGACCTATTCTCTATAGAGGGTATCAGATTAAAACCTTGTGCCAGAAGCCATCATTCATATCAGACAGAGTGAAAGAATATCTCAAACTTTAGTTATTGAAGGCTTTTTGACACACATAAATCTATCTCCCTTCAGAATGCTGGTAATGGCTAATCTCATACCCATCCTAATTTGAATTATAATGACCCATGGATTTCTCTTGCTTCTAGTACTGCTTGAGGTAAATACATGTACACTTGCAGCAGCCCATAGGTGCAAATTTTAGCATCTTCATTTGTTCTACTGAACAACATTTGGAAGATACCCCCAATAGTATTTGGAAGTAAATTTTTTTAGTATGTGACTTCACATATACTCTTTCTTAAACATATTAATTTGTGGATTGTGAATCTGGAATATGCTGTAAGGTTCAGTATAAGCCCAAAGCATTGTTCTGACAATTTACTACCCTTCCTAATAAAACTGAAAAATAATTTGCTGACAGAAAACTTGTGGCAGGTGTGCTTTACTGTTGACAGCTGCATTTCTGACATGGATCACAGAGAAACTGTARTGTTCATGCTAGAACATCTGGACCATTTGATCAGATTTCAAGATCTGATTCAAATTGGCAGTCTATTATCATTTTACAAAGTAAAGGAAAGTAGTATTATGTTACAGTGTTCATGTTAGCTGAAGAAAAAAATCATAAATTATTATCTGAAAAATGTTTTCTTCTAAGAAAGACAAATAAAGCAGCAACTATTTAATAGTGTACCGCTAGATCGAGATATTTATTTATACTTGTGTAATGATCAAGACCAACATTAAAGAAATGTAAGACAACAAAAAATATTTTAAAATAGTATGTTGATGCTAATTGCAATATTAAATAGTTGTCATACAGTAGATAGTTTTTTTTGACCTCATATTTATAAGAAGGTTGAAGTGTCTCTCATTAAAAATAAGAGACATTAAAAATTGCCAGCCACTGAAATGAGAAGATCTGAATCCCCTAAGGCATCTGTTGTTCTAGAAAATTAAATACCAGATTACGCTGAAAGAAATAAACATCTAAAATATAACCACATGGTAGTGTTAGTCACATGATATTTCACCACCCTTTTCTTAATAGGTTCAGGCTTTCTCAGGTGCAAAAATGAATAGCTTTTGCAAGATTAATTAGAATGTATTTAAATATTATTAAAAGAATTAAATGCAATTAGAATGTTTCAATGTTGCAATGGCCAGTACTTGGGAAAGGATGAAATATTTGGCTTTCTACCTGAACAGGCCCTAGGTCATCCATCCAGTCTATTGGTAAGCTTTGAGAGAGTTTTCTTGGATCACATCAGAATTTTACAGAAATTTCCCCTTTCCTTACATGTACATGAAAAAATCAATCAAATGGAAATACCCCTGCAACACGCAACCCCTGTTAGAGTTTAAATTCCAGCAAAAGTGTAGTTACCTTTCTCTCCCTTCTGCTGCAGGCACAATCTGTTTCGAGCTGCTGCCATCTCTTGTTCAGTCCTGCTCACTCTGCTGCTGTGGAGCTACAGTGGCACCCACCCTCAACAGCAGCGGCAGTAGCCAGGGCTTTAGCACATTTGTGTTCCATGTGCACCTCTTGTCTTTACCCTTGCTCTAGCTCTGTAAAATGAAGTTCCATGATGGGGCTTTCATCTACCTAGGGGAGTTAGTTTCAGATTCCAGTCAGTTTTGGCACTCCTCTACGGCCATAACAGCATTCTGGACTCCAGAGCACAAGCTTATCTGTTATTTTGCTGTTGGAAAATCAGACCAGTCTTGGAAGTAGATTAGCAATCATCTAACTGAGAAGATTAGGTAAAGACATGAAATGAACTTGTAGCCTTAGGCAGACTACTGCAAGAGTGTGGATGACTAGGAAAACAAAACAATACCATTTTCTTTACAATAATTGTTGGTGTATGGATAATTTCTACTTAATCTCTATTTATGAAGATGTGTTTTAAAGTAATTTATGTAAAAACTATTAAATCTACAAATATCTGCTGCACTTATATCTCATCAAATAAAATAGATTCACTGACTGCTTAAAGTAGTCTCTGGTCGTTTTTACTAGTGAAATAGGGCAGAAGAGTACCATGAAGAGTATCTTTAAATATTTAATCTGGTTTGTGTTCAACCTATTTTGCTATAAATGCTTGCAGTAGGTGTAAGTGCAAAGAAAACTAGGTCATGTGTAAACGYGGGAGCAGTAAAATCATAAACAAGAGCAGATGATTGTGATCAAACTGCAAATAAATAATTCACTTATACTGTATATATGTCAGTGCAAAGAACTAGGATGATGCAACCTGGATGTATCTGTGCCATTTTAAGGCCTTGAAGTCCAAACTAAATTGTGCCCTAAATATTTCTTATATCCTTCTTTTCAGATCTCAGCTCCCTAGTTTATTGAATAACAATTAAAGTATTAAGGAGTTTTACTCTGTACTTAAGAAAATATGGTGAGATGCTGGCTCATGTAACCACACATGAGACAAAGTGCATAGGATTCCTGGCAACTCTGACTAAAACTGCAAGTTCTCGAGATGAAGAAATTTAATTAAGGTTTCCTGAYTGGTCATTTATTCTATGAAATCACGCTGACTTTGAAGTCATTATTCCMAATACTGTTCTTTTCAAGGTTGTTCTGTAAAGATTCTACAAACAYAATCTTGTTTAGAGAAAAATTGCACCTTGATTAGAGGTCAAAAACATAGTTTAAAGGGTTAAAAAATCTGAGTATAACCAGACTTATCCTTAAGAGTCAGCAACATTCTACATCTGCAAGGTACCATCTATGAGAAAATAGACAACTGATCTGAAAATGGCTGCTAAAAAGCTCTCTGCAGAAAGTACAACTGACTCAACAGCTTTAGGTGGGGTGTACAGGAATGAAGTCCCTCCCCACTGCAAGCAAAAAGCAGGTTTGACCAATTGATGAAACTGAATAAGCACAAGTTTATGGGGTCTGGTGACATGGATACCAGGGTCCTGAGGGATTGACGGTTGATGTAATTGACAATAATTCACGTTATACGAAAACTCATGGTAATAGTTGCCAGTGATGGGAGAAATGAAACACCTCTCCTATTTAAAAAAGGGAACAAAGGAAGATGGGGAATAGCAGACCAGTGAGCCTTACCTCTGTGCCTGGGAGGATCGTGGAATGAATTTTCATGGAAGGAGTGCTAAGGCTCATGCAAAACAAAGAGACATCATGAGACAGTCAGGCATTTCACTAATGGCAAATTATGGTTTGCTATTCTATGATGGATTGACCTGGTTGCCTTTTATGATGGAATGACTACAGCAGTTAATAGAGGAAGACTARCTGATGTCATCTACCTATGCTTTTGTAAGTTCTTAAATGCAGTTGCACATGACATTCTTGTCTCCATTCTGGATTTGAAGGGTGAACTATTCCGTAATGAATTGGCTAGATGAGTGGAACCAGGCAGTTTTTGTCAATGGCTGTGTAGAGGCTGGTGACTTGTAATGCCTCTCAGGGCTCTGTCTTGGGACCATTGCTCTTTATCAATGATACAGACACTGGGATCAAGTGCACCTTCAGCAAGTTTGCAGATGACACTGCTGCTGTATACAACAGATACCATCTAAGGGCAGCTGGGCAAACTTGAGYAGTACTGCCACAAAAAACATCATGAAGTTGAACAACTACAAGTACAAGGTTTTATATCAGGGTCAGGGAAGTCCCTGTTATGGGTAAGCCTGGGTGAAAACACATTGACAGGATCCCTATGAACAACAGTTCTTGTGAATGGAAGCTGGACATCAGCAGCAGTGTGTGCTTGCAGTCCAGGAAGCCAAGAGCATACTGGGCTGCATCAAAACAAGAATGGCCAGCAGGCCAAGAGAAGATTCTCTGTTTACTCTGCCCTCTTGAGATGATGGTGATCCAGGACTGGGACCTCAGGATAAGGAAGATGTAGAACTGTCAGAGAGACAAGGGCCACAAAAATGGTCTTGGAAGACCAAAGGACTGGAACACCTCTCCTAGGAGAGCTGGAGGCTTTCAGCCTGGGGATGGGAAGGTTATGGTGACACCTAATTTCAGCCTTTCAGCAGTTAAAGAGAGTTTATAAAAGAGAGGAAGAGTGACTATATACATGCAAAGATAGTGATAGGACAAGTGGAAATAGTTTTAAACAAACAAAGGAAATACTTAGATATTTAAAAGAAATTAACTGTGAGGATGCGGGAGACCAGCAAAAATTACTGGCTCAAAACAGCTGAAGTGCATGTGTGCAGGGAACAAGACAAGTGCTGGGGAAAGTGTGATAGTGCACTGCTCCACACTCCACTTGCCTGGAGGCTCTAGTCCAGCTGTCAGTCACTGGCACATCTGGAACACTGGAAGCAACACCCCACATCCCACTCTGGAAGCCAAATCTAGCCCCAGGGTGGCCAGCTGACTGGAAACCCCATCTAGGGAAGGGTGTGGCCACAGGAAGCCACAGCAATGAAAAAACCATTGAACAGTGACTGTGGTCATGTACCCATTGTCCTTGGATTTTACAGCAGTTAAGACCCCACTAGATCCAAGGCTGTAGCTATATATTTCTTCTCTCTCTCTTGTCTTTTCTTTCTCTCATTTTCTACTCCTAATTTCCTCTTCCTGAAATCTGTTTAATTTAAAACTTTTTTGGTTAGAGTCAATGTTCTGTGAAATGCTTTATTTTTATTGAATATTAGTTTTGAATTCTGCCAAGCTCYTGATCTTCTAAGATTTACCAGTAATTTGTTTTTTAATCTCCCTGGAACCTTTGTCAAGTTTTCATTTGTGCCATCTTGGGGAAAAGTAGCATCTTAAGACCCTTTAAAATAAATTCTCACATGGAGGACCAGAGGTTTACAAAGAGTGACGAGATATTGTTAACAGGCTTCTCAGAAAAGCTGTGGATGTGCCATTCCTGGAAATATTCAAGGCCAGGTTGGATGGGGCTTTGACAAATTTGGTCTAGTGAAGGTGTCCCTGTCTTTGGCAGTGGGGTTGGAACTGGATGATCTTTAAAGTTTTTTCCARTCCAAAATGTTCTGTGATTGCAGTACGTATGTACCACCATGATTCAGCAGGGCACTCATGTACAGGACTTGAAATACTTGTTCTTCTTCAACTGATTCCTGCAACAACATTCCTTTCTAGTTTTTCATGTCAGTGATACAGTGTTTTGTATAATTAGAGACATTTTATACATGTAAGAAAGAGAAAGTGAAAGAAATATGCTGCTGCATTTACCACAGTTCTACTGTATAYAGTTAAAGAATGCAAAAAGGTAAGGGTAGTAAAAATGACCATATGGCTTAATTAAGGAATATGTACATTTGATGTACACATGACAAATATACCATGATAGATCACACATCTCAGCAGAGTCATCATGGCCTGCAGCAAGGAGAATGCCATGCACAAGCTGTTACTGAGCTGAAGGGGTGGTTATTTGTCTTTCACCCTGTTCGTGGTACCCAACATGCCRTGTGCACAAGTCACCATGCCAAATCTTCTGCTATCATTCTTTTCTGATCAATAACTGCAGCCTTGTGGCTGTGTGGTTATGACTGAATCAGATACTGATGCTCAAGATCTGTAGTTGAAAAGATTTAGATTACTATGTTGCTTTAACAGTGAATTGCCTTCCAAATCTACACTTAATACAGTGGCTATTATTAGCTTATAAAGTTGAAGTGTCACTCTTACATCCATTTGTTGTATTTTGGACATTTATTTTCACACTGGCTTGCTAGGCTGAAACACAGTGAGACTCCTCCAGCTACCAAGATATTTCTTGAGGGCCATCAAGACAGAACTGAGATGTCAATCCTTTCATAAGGAAAAGGAGCTGAGAGCAATGATAATCAATCAGAACAGATCAAGCAACAGAGCAAGAACACAATTCAAAGTTATTATCAGCGTCTCTTTCTTTTACTCTGTGAATGATTAGATTGCTTTGGTTGTAAAGGAACTTGGAGACAGCATGACATAGCATACAGAATTTTTTACACAGAGCATTTCTTTGCCTTTGTTTTTGTTTTAAAGAATTAGCAAATGGAATATTGGCTCAACTACCGAAAGAAGGAACGAAAGAAATAAGTCGTTGTAACACTGGGAAAAGCATTTGCTTAATGTTAGAATCTGGAGGACAGTGGCCTTCTGACTTATGATGGGGTGGACATCTAGTCAGGAGAAATATCTACTATCTTTTTTTTTTTTTTTTTCTAATTAGTTAAAAAATACCTTGGAAAATAAGCCTTATGGCTAATTAAAACTGTTAAAAAGAGGTAAACCTGGACTGATAGACCTGCTGGATATGAAGGAACTCATTCAGAAGAAGCCTTTGTGTCATCTCTGCACTATCATACAGAATCACATTCATGGTTTTTGTGGATGGGGAAGATTCAGGCTGAAAGCTTAAATAGTCTTTCAGAAACAGCTACTTGTCTAGGAACATGTCATGCCAATGTATATTTCCTTTGGTTTAAACTCTCATGTTCAGTCAGCAGAAAAGAGTGAAATGGATATAATGCTTTACCACCTTGTCCAAATTTTCTTTCAGGGATTTTTTTTTCTTGGGTGGGGGACAGGGAGTGGGTTGGGTTGTTTTGGGTTTTTTGCTTGATTGTTTTGTTTTGGTTTGGTTATATGGATTTTTTGGGTTTGGCAGGGAGTGAGGAGGGTTTGTGGGTTTTTTGGTGGAGGGGGGATGGTGGTTTGCAGGCTACATGTCCTTCCCAGATGACATGAGCCACTGAGGCTAGCCAAGATCCTACATTATATATTTTTCATAGGCACTTTAGGGTCTTGTATGCACATTAAGAAATGCTTAAATATGCACACTGCATGTAGTGGTATTTGGGCACTCTTACCCCACTATATCCCTGCCCACATTAAGAGCCTTAAGGTAGTTCCAAATAAGCAGAGAGATTGCCCTCTTCTGAGACTGGCAAATCATACCATGAAGAAAACAGTACTTATTTAAAACTGCAGTAACTTTCCTCTCATGATTTCTGAAATTTAACAGAACATTTAATTAAACTGGGTGARTATAGTTATAATTGTTCTTTGAAACTGCAGGTGCAACACTGTCTGGAGAAGGAGTTTGTTTTATTCTAAAGGGTTAAAATTTCCCTAGATTGCAGGATTTTTTTACCACATTAAAACTGCAGGAAAAAAAAACCCCATGAAAAATACAGTAATGGTAGTCATAACTCTCTAAGATACTAAGGTTGATTCCATGTTTAAAATGTCTACAAATCAGTAAGCATAAAGGAGTCTGCGGAGTGTATGCCAAAAAAAAAAAAGGAATTAGAAAAGAAAAGCAAAGTGTTCCTTATTTTTCAGTCAGTTCTTCTCCAGAAACCAGGCATGTTTTCAGATATATGGGGAAGGAGAATATAAAGTAAAAATTGACACCTATGGAAAATGTAATTTCTGGGAATGATAAAAAGGAAACCTGGTAGAAATTAGAAAGRTTAGTCTATTTTTTTTCTAAATAGCTTAGAAGATTAAATAATGTATGAGACTGGAAACCAGCAAGAACTTTTTTATAATTAAGGTGGTGAGACCCTGTCCCAAGTTGTGAATGTCCCCCTAAAACTATTTCAAGGTCAGGGGCTTTGAGCAATCTGTTCTGGTGAGGGAGGTCCCTGTCTATGGCTCGATATTCAGACTTGGTGGTGAGARCTTCACATTGTCTTGGAGCTCCTCCTATTCTTCATTTCTTCTAAATTTCTTCTAAAAGAAATTTACATTTCCTTTAGAGCCTCTCTAAAGGATATATGCCTCCATTCAACTACTACCAATTATATTAACTTCAACAAACATTCCCAGATTGCTGTTATCCTAGATCTTCATGCATTTCAAAAGAGATATAGATGAAGAAAATTACTTCATATTAACAGCAGAGTTGATATGAACTGATGCCTTAAAAATGCAGAGGACTTTATTTTTCATGTAGAAGTAGAGGAATTGCAAATGATACTCTGACAATGGC
>CADDXX010000244.1:412385-444281 GCA_902810485.1 Alauda arvensis | reverse complement strand
GAAAGGGAAAGGGAAAGGGAAAGGGAAAGGGAAAGGGAAAGGGAAAGGGAAAGGGAAAGGGAAAGGGAAAGGGAAAGGGAAAGGGAAAGGGAAAGACATGTTCATTTGCATCTATGCTTTTGGTTTGCTTAAGAAGAACTAATTAATAATGAATATTTTTTGCCTGAGTTTTATTTTGAGACCAAGCTTTTGCTAGCTCTTTTCCAAGACAGTCCCTCACAGAAGTTTCTTTTGCACATGTTAACCACTGCATGTTCATCATACAATTTCACCCTAAATATTTTGGAATTTGAAAAGAGAAGACATACATCTGACCTAGGAAAATCTTATCAAAGTGCATAAATATGCAACAGAGTAGGCCTCAAAACAACAACATGTTGTTCATAGTATGCAATAGTTTCAATCCTCACTTCATAAAGAACTATTCTTTGTGAAGGAATTATGTGATATTTCATTATACAGAGTGCATATGTGTATAACCTATGCCTAAGGTTAATTGAAATTTTATGAGTTTTTCACTGGGATTGATCTGCAAAGGGGTTTGCAATGGTTTTAGAAGCAAGTAAAAAAAACCTCATAAAAAAGTATGAAAACACACCCATAATTTATTAACAATATGCTTGTGTCTCTATCTTTAGAGAAGTCTGATTTCTACTATGCACTGGAATATTTCCCATAAGCTTTCCCATAATTCCAGGTACAAAAATAGCCCTATCTTCTCCAATCCTCATTTTCTACATGGCAAAATGAGTAAAGCTGATTTTTGTGCTACTATTCTGCTGTTTTGTTTTTTTTAATATTTTTATTTCTTAAAATAATCTATATGGCACAAGAACTATGTATATTTTCTGCATAAGGAGAATGGCATGCACTGAAAGAAAGCATGTTAGAGAGCAAAAATGCTTAGGAATAAGCTTCTTGAAATTCAGATTCAGAAAGGGCAATCACTGCCAATTGGTATTCATTGATGAGAGTGGCAGTTTATTAATAATCTGTTATGCAAAGCTGTCATGGGGTACTGAATTCCACCCAGTTACGCAATGAAGTCTCCTCTGTTATTACCTCTAGAATTAAGTACTTTCTGTTGGAAGACTTTTGCAGACATGATTACACTTCAGTGTTGTTTTCTCAACCCAGCTTACCTCTATTTTGTCCCCCTCTAATTCCTCACTAGTGATAAAATGATCTGGCCACAAGGCTAATCTTGGCCTCTGAGTATACACAAGTCCAAATAAATACCAAGTTTCAGTTCAGATACAAACTTTGATAAACACTGATAGRGTAACCAGTGTTCAAAAGGACAAATCAAAGTACATAAATTCCTTGCTTTTGATATGTCATGGGGAAAAAAAAAACAAAAAAAGAAAATAGTGTCCTAGAAGTTGCATACACCTATTCAAGTTGTACATTTGGATGTGCTGCAAGCAATTTATAAACACACAAATGCCAGTGGACTAGGAGAAGATGGAAGGAAGAGATTGTACTGGAAGGAACGGTTAGGAATACACAGAAATATGTGTTCTAGCTCATGACATGTACTTTACTTTTGTCCTTTCTAGTCACTTTGATTTTTAAATTAGATTAAAATTTCTAAGGAAATGCATTTTGAAATGAAACTTTTAAAAATTTTTTATTTAAAAGGTTGGTTGAATTTGCCACATAATACATAAGAAACTTTACTCAGCATATCCAGTAATGAARTCWAAAATTATGAAAATTTGAAGTGTTTTCAGGTTTCTTCTTTATCTCTTCCYACTTTTCCATTTCAGTGTAATACAGTGAGCTCAGTGGAACAGACAATCTAACTGACAAAAGCTGGAAGCTAGTTCAGAAAAGAATCAGTCAAACCTCTGCAGCCAAGTATCACTGAGAAAGTTATGCTGAGACAGGTGAATCTTTGACCTGACTTAGATTTTGTGTTGTGTTCTTTGATGCATCTATTCAAAACACTATATTTAATTGGAGATACAAACTAAAATAATTTAATAACCTTTTGTTTAGGACTAACACTACAYTTAGTTGTGTATTTCTTTACATGGTATGTAAGCAATTTTCTCCTWAAAATTCTGGAATACTCAGCTGAGATCAGATTTTACTGTACCTGATGCCCAAGTGAATGTGAGTGAATCTGTTGGGCAAATCTTTGAAAATGAGCCAATAAGTATTTTTTCCTCAATCTGTGCACAAKCAATGATGATTGTGGGACCCATCATCCTGAGTAGACTAGATGTCCTAGGGTGACTTTATGATGMTYGTATCCCCAAATCGTCTGTTCTGTCTGTGTTAGACATTGTGTTCYGTAGCTTTAAGAMTGGTTCCTAGAGCGAAGGGGGAGAAAAGAGAAGCCTGGAGTTTGTTTTCAGAAAAGCAGCTCCTCCTCCACATTCCAGCTCCTGGACTGTACGTCTGAGGCACGGACAGGCGGCAGGGTCAGAGATCTGCTTTGCTTTTAGTTCGTTTTAGTTCCCTGGACTGTTTTTTTTCCTTTTTTCTTTGGACTGTTTAATCCTGCTCTTAGACTGAAAGACTCAAGAGAGCGAGAGCACTGGGAGTCCACGCCTGTGGGCCACTGGGCCCAGGCTGGCATTTTCCAGCATCTCCAGAGAGRCTGAGCAAGCTGAGCTCCCATGGCAAGKACTTTCTCAATTTTGCCAGGTTTTATGGTTTCATATTATTAATTTTTACRTTTATAAGTACTTTRTTTGTTAAATAAATAGGATTTTTCCACTCATCTCTAAGGAGATTCTTCCCTGAACCAATAGGGGGGAGGGGTCGTTTCAGTTTGCTTCCCAGWGGGACTTCCRTTTGGGAGTTTTCCTCCCAGATTTGCCCTAAACCAGGATACTATAAAATAAGGGGGTTATTTTCATTATGTAATTTTTCAGATTTTATTTCTATACAATACCTTACTGAGAATAAAGGTTCAGGAAAACTCTTCAACAGAACATGCACATGCACACACTCAAAATACAACATTTCCCTGAAAGATAATTCCTTTTTTTTCCCAATATTTGTTCAGGAAGTATTGAGCAAATGCCATGTTGGACACGTATTTTCAYATGACAGCTTCTAATTTAACTTCTGGAAACGAACCATAACTGTGTATCAAATGAAAAAAAAAAGTTTACTTATTTTGCAACCTCATCAAACAAATATTGATCAGATTTCAACTCAACTCTTTATAGATCCACAAATGTTGACAGTTCATGAGAGACTTTTCAAGAAGATTATTCTCTGGGAAAATTTGTTTCATTCATGAGCAGAAGCTGGATGAAGATGAAAAGGTAAGACATTATCATTTGAAGCATGCGTCCAATAGCCTAGCAACTGTCTAAATATTCAGTCTCTTTTTAATTTCTGTTTTCAATGTGAATTTTAAACTATCAAATCTCTGATAAACTTGTGCTTTAACAGCACTTTCAGTACTGCAATGAGTAAAGTTGGTATTTCTCTGCTTTCATTACAAATATAAAACATAGAGAAAATAAAAGACACAACAAAGAGTAGATTAAATTCTAGTTCCCAATGTGGAAAACTTTAAATTTAAATACTGCATACCTAAATGCATATAGAATTTAGTAAGGTTTATTAAGGTTTTTAGATATTTATTGGGCATCTTCTTATAAATTTGTGCAAGGTAGTGGCATAAACAAATGACTAATTTATTTTGTGCTTTTTAAAAGTTAAAGATATAAATACCTGCATATCTAAGAAAACATAGTATGTTGAYCTGGCTGACAAGGACTTATAAGATCAAGCTTAGAAGATTAGAAKTGCATGAAAATGGACTTCAATTGCAGGCCACCAACATTAATAGTATAGTCTTTTTGCTAGGTTTTGGGAAAAACTTCAGAGGAATATTTCTCAGGTTTATAAAAACCCAAAAGCTGTTCAAGCAGCATTACTTTTGGTTTTTTCCTCCTTTTTTTCTCCTTTATTTTTTTTTTTAAGGAAAAGAAATCATTACTCTTAAGTAAAAAGAAAAAAATGTTCCATATTTATCTTTAATGTAATTTTATAACTTACYTCAGTGATATAGCGTGTGTCACTAATTTTCTAATCACAGAATCAACTAGACCATGGCACTAAGTGCCACATCCAGTCTTTTCTTAAACACYTCCTGGGAYGGTGACTYCATCCCCTCCMTGGGCAGTCCATTCCAATGCCCAATCACACTTTCTGTAAAGAATATCTCCCTGATGTCTAACCTAAAACTGGGAGAAGATGCCAATGCCCACCTGTGGCTAAAGCCTCCTTTCAGGGAGTTGYGGAGTGATKAGGTCTCCCATGAACCTTCTTTTCTTCAGGCTAAACAACSCCAGTTCCCTCAGCTGCTCTTCACAAGACTTGTTCTCCAGACCCTTCACCAGCCTCCTTGCCATTCTCTGGACACGCTCAAACACCTCAACACCTTCCCTAAACTGAGGGGCCAAGCACTGGACACAGCACTTGAGGTGTGGCCTCACCAGTGCTGAGTACAGGGGGACAATCCCTGCCCTGCTCCTGCTGCCCACACCATTGCTGGTACAGGCCAGGATGCCATTGGCCTTCTTGGCCACCTGGGCACTGCTGGCTTATGTTCAGTTTCTTTCTGTCACTACCTCCTTCTGCCTGGCTGCTGCCCAGCCACTCTGCCCCCAGACTGTAGTGCTGCAGGGGTTTGTTGTGGCCAAAGGGCAGGACCTGTCTCTTGGACTTGGCCCATCAGTCCAGTGGTACAAATTCCCCTTCAGAGGACCACACTCCAGATGGGTCATCTGGTCATAAAAGGAGGTCAGGTTGGCCGGGACTTGCAGTCTCCTAAATCCATTCTGGCTGGGTTCTGAGCCCTTGGCCATCCTGTAGGTCCTGTGTGATGGCACTCAAGATGACCTGTCCATTACCCTGCCACACCAAGATGAGGCTGACAGGCCTGCAGTGTCCTTAAAGCCCTTCTTCTGGATGGGTCACATTGGGTAGCTTCCAGTCATCTAGGACCTTCCTGGTGAGCCAGGAATAATGATAAGTGATGGACAGTGGCTTGGTGAGCTCTTCTGCCAGCTTCCTTATCATCCTAAGATGGATCCCGCCTGGCCCCAATGACATAAGGACATCTAAGTGGCTCAGGAGGTCACTAATTGGGTTCTCCTGGATTACAGGGCAGGGCTGGCTAGTATGCTCCCTGTCCTTGTCTACTAGGTCAGGAGGCCAGTTGTCCTGAGGATGACCTGTCTCTTGAAGCATTGYAAAATGGTTGTACAGTATATTTTGGTCTTGGGGAGAAATTTCTTTTGAGAGTTAGTAAATCTCTACCAATAGAAATGAAAAATTTCTTGCTATGTTGCATTTTAAATCCTCTGTGTTTCATATGTTCTGTAATAATGTTAGGGGCTGGATGAAAGAGAAAATTTTACCTTTAATYTATGATTTACATTTCATATTCCACATCATTTGTAAAAAAGGAGTAAATCTAAGCCTACAAAAATAGATATTGACATGGCTTATAAAGACAAAGTAATAGGTTCAAAATATTTCTTCCCATTTCCCATATCCTGAAAGCAACCAAGGAAAATATATGTAATGGAATGGCTGTGAATTGACAAAGAAGTTCAAAGGTGTTTTTAGAAAATCACTCTAAGAACACTTCTAATACTCCCTTGACAATTGTACCCACTACTGTGTCCATTATAAGTGATACCTAGTATGTCAAGGAGATGCATATCTTCCACTCATCAAATAATTTAACTGGAGAAAATTATTCCAAAACTGATGCCCATTTAGCTGTATAACACCGGTGTTTTTCCTTGCTCAACTTCGTTTAGTTTCAAATAAATTTATATMTTTTGCAGCTACATAAGAGAAGCCCAGTCTCTTGTCTAAAGGCTCTGTCTCTTAAGCAAGTTTCAAGGGACAGTAATTATTGACTGAAAACTAGCAAAGTTCTTTCTAAAGAACAGGATATAATTACCATTGCAAAACCCTGAGGATTATAATGTGGGTCTCTGKTTTACATTAGGAGAGATTTACTCTCCTTGTATGTTTAGCTCCATCAATCTGAAAATGAAATTCAAGCTACCTTTTCTTTAAAAGCTAATTTTAATTTCAAAAATAATCCTACTCCCAAGAGATGCAATGGCATTCTCAAAGGTAAAAAAGAAAATATCATCAGGATTGCACATCATCACTCTAATGATAATTTTCCCTAGACTGTGGTCATGGTAGGACTTTTTAATCAATATTTTCAAAGTATGGTTATTAAAAAAAAGAAAATGTTTTCATTAAAATAGCTATTTTTTTCCATTTCACGTTTTTTTCCAAGTTGGTTAACTTTCACTGGTTCTATTCCTTAATTAAAAAAAAATTAGTGATTATTTTGTGTTTCAAACAAAAGAAATAAATTTTAGGGGGTASATTTTAATCTTTCAGAAAGATAGATTTTTTTCCAGCAAGAGTTATTTTTTGTGACTTGTAAAAAAACCAAAAAAGAACAGTAAAAAGTCACCAGAACTTATTTGCAATTACCATGATATGGCATGCAAARTATCTATCCATACCTTTTCACACGTGAGTGAACCCAGTATAAAAAATTTTGAAAGATAAATTTGCTGTAATAGTTTTCCTTGCTTTATTACACTTTTGCTTAAAATTTACATTAAAAGAAAAGTGATTGAATACTTTTACAATGCTTTTAGGAAAATACTACTTTGCACATTAGAAATGCAGAAATACATGTTTCTAGGCATACATGTCTTTCTAAAAAGCAAAAATGCAATCAGAGACTATACAGGATCAAATCTGAATGCATTCAGAAACACTAATRTGCTTTTAAGTATATATGCCATATATATTTGTTTGTGTTTCTTTCCATCCATTCATATGTAAATAAGTAATCAGAAGTAAAGTTCTCCAAATACAATGATAAATGCAGTAACTACAATCAAGGMATTTCCAGATAACATAGAAGCATACTTATAGAAATATATCTGACAAATTGTGATACAGGACTCAGCAGAATYCATGTTAAATGGCATTTTGAGATTATGTCTGCAAAGTCTGTCTTCCAAAAGATTAATTTTAAAATGGAAAAATAAATGTTTGTTTGTTATATTGGTTTTCTAGATAATATAAAAGTATAAGATATTATAAAAAAATTAAAAGTTATGGTATTTCTGGGATGATTAAATGTTATGTCACAAACATAGATTGATGGAAATTATTTTCATAAGTGTCAGCCTGTAGAAATAGAAATCACAAACTGAACATACAATAAAACTCAAGCTCAGTCTCCGCATCTACTTTCCTGCCACTGCTTTCATTGACATAAAAATACCAAAGAAGGTGAAAAGGACAAGTATGGAAAATTAGCAGAATTGATTCAGCTGCTTAACATCCTAAAGGGAGAGACACATCCTTCACAATTTTTGAAGCTGCGTGCTGCCCCTTACAGACTCATCTCTGACCATCCACAAGGTGTCAGGAAACAGATTTGGTTTTRTTTTCTTCCATTGTATATTTTTAAAAAATTAATATTTGTCTCCAAAAGAATATATCACAGATTAAAGTGATTTGTTGCTTTTTTGAGAGAATTTRCCATAGTTCTGAAATTTTATTTTTCATCTTTAATCACATGAGGCAGCAGATAAATAAAGTGTATGAAAGGAGTTTAAAAAGTTAAGAACTGAACTATCAGAGAACTAGAAAAAGTGGTATAAAGAAGTAGGTCAGAGAAAAAAGATTTTCTGGGTTTATGCTTTTGTTTTTGTGGGTGCTTTCATTTTGTTGTTTTATTTTTTAACTGTTATTTATTTATTTTTATAAAAATATAAATACTGCCATTAGAYRTTGTCACAGTATTATGCTGRTATTAATTTTCCAGTGAAATATTTATTTTCATCCATTGGTTCTATATCAGTTATTTTTCTTATTTTTTTCCAAATCTCCATAAGAATGATCSTGTAATTCTTAAGTGAAGAAGAAAGTTGAAAGAATTTATTTAGAAAGTAATATTTTTAATATAAATATGTAATATAATGCCATCGTTAAAAAAACCCCGAAACAACAGAGTAAGATTTAGACAATCAGTACTAGTAATGCTTAGCTTTGCCTGTGTCCTGTTTTTAGAGTTTTAATTAAAAAATCAAAAGATCCAAAAACCTTTGTTTAAACTTCTAACTCAACAAARCATAGTTTTGATCCAAATTTTGCAAGGATTCCTTAATACTCAGTAGCTGTCTCTATCATTTTAAGTTCTACTTCAGTCACCTGGACCACTTTAATGTGTATAAATTTCAGTCCAATAAAACAATGTAAGAAAGTTCTCTGACGAATTTGCTGTATGCACAGTTTACATACAACGCTGAGGAGAATACCATGTTTTTTAGACTTCATTGAACTTTATTAATTCATGCAAGGAATTAACTAGACTATTTCTCTTTCTACTTTAAGTAGTTTGATAGCATGATAATATTGGAAAAGAGCCCTCTTATTAAATCCCTATCAGATGCATTTTTCTAAATGCTCCAACTATCCTAATTTAAAGAAGTCACAAATTTGGTTTTGTGTGAGTTTGGATTTTCTTTCTTCTTGGGTTTTTGAGGCTTTGAGAGCTTTGTTCCTGGATTTTCCCACAAAAGTTAATGATTTCTGTTTTATATTGTTTGGGTGGGTTTATTTGTATTTTGGTTTTTTAATATAAAGTCCTYCTCCCCCTTACTTTACAATAATTTTATTACATTTATCAATTAGTTAATGCAGTTRGCTTAGCTGCCACCGATACTCATACCCATAAAAGTCCTTTAACATCAAAGGTTCCTCAAACCATGAGAAACCATTGTCTTTGTATACTTCTCACTTTGAAAATCAAGCTTTATTACACACAATATACACAAACRCATATATTTGTGTGTATTTTATACAGCATCAGTTGTTCAAAATATAAGGGGAAAATGTCACCAGGAATCTCATACTAGCTAATATACCAGWAKTATAGTGAGACTTCTCCAACAGTCACTGCAGCATAWTGCTATTAAACACTTCCCAGTATTTCCTCAGCTAGCAGAAATTAACAAACTTCACAAGGTATCTATACAGTTAGCAGTTTTGACAATAGTAGATTTGCTTACTAATAAAGAATTGTGGGATAGCAATGATCAATTTCATTCTGAAGGACTGAGCAAAAGGACAAGAAATAACCTCATGGAGAACCAGCAGAAACCAAATAGAAACAAAGTTCAGAGCTGCCCAAATATTAAGAAAAAAATTTTTTTTTAATTAATAATACAAAATTTTAAATTTTAGGCKTTCACAAGAAGACTTTGAAACAGAAATACGCCATAAAACTCAATATTTGTAGTACCTTCACACAGTGAGTGGAAACAGAAAGCAAAGCTGACAGATCTGTTCTCCTGGGTGTAGGTTTCCACTGTCTTGAAGTGCCATTTGCTGCTAATGTATGCACAGTATGACAGCTATTTGTGTTATACAAATGAGGTTTACTCATGAGTTTGATCTCAATTGAATGCTAATCACATTGTCCCTTGTTATGAAACAAGCACTTTACTTTGTTATGTCTAATATTATGAAACAAGCTTAAAACACAGGAGAATACCTTGGTAACCTGTTTAAACTTGTTTGTCTCAATAGCTTCATTACATTACTTATTAAATTATTTCAGGAACATGCTAAATATCAATTTATTTTGTTCAATTGACTTCACGTTAAACATAACATTTCTCCAAAATCTTAGTATATGGAAAAGTATAAAAATTGATTTATGGCAACCACAGGTTTCCAGTAATTTTAGTTTTCATTATAACAGATATCCACCTTATCTCTCACTCCCCTACATTGTAACATAAAAATCCAGACAGTAAGAAATAATTTTGATAAAACTTATAACATGATAGTATTACTGTTTTCTGCTGCTTGGCCCTGATTGTCTCCTAAAATATGGTTTCTCACCAGTTATTTAATGTTCAGAAATGTAGTTTACATCTSAAGAACCTCTGTCATTTTTGCAGAYTRATACTTCTTTGGTTCACGTTATCYCCCTCACTCTGAAATTACAGCACTTTCTGTGTTTGATGACTATGTTAACATTGGACTCAAAATGCAAAATTTTGTTCAAATTGCACATAGGGCATTGAAGAACACTTATGCCATGATGTCTTCAGTCAAACTATTTAACACACAACAAACAAACAAACCATGAGCAATTTCATTTTACTGTTACAGGGTAAGTGAAAAGAAATTCCTTTTTCCTCAAATATCTTGAAACAGAGATTGATTAGTCACGGCTTGACATTATCACAGACTGGGTGGGGTTTTTTGGGTTTTTTTTTTTTATGTGCCAGGAGATATGATCATGTGATAGAAAACAGTTATTTGCAGAACCATCCCAATCCAAGAAATAACAAAAGTTATTACTCACCCTGAGCTTGCAGGTTTGGAGCACAATCAAAACAACTCTATCCTGAGATCTGAAAAACACAAAACAAAAGCTTTCTRTCACCTTTGACAATAAATAGTCAGACATCAGATTTACAGCAAAACAAGTAAATACTTGTTCAATACTTTTTGAAAACCACAAATAATTAACATACATATGCCTTACATGAATATCAATTGACTTAAACCTCAAATAGTATGCTTTGAAAGAAGCACATTTTATGTCAGAAAAGCAGCCCAATAAAAGCCTAAGCTTTCAAGTGTGTTCAATCTTCCTCTCCCTACAGCCCAACAGTGTTTTGAAGAAAAATCAATTTTAAGCTCTCTCCTGGAAATTAGAATTTGTGAATTTCTGTGGAGAACAGTAAACTCCAGGGCCATCTGGGTAGAAGAGTTTAGACTGCACACYAGAGCATTTTAAATTATGACTTGAGAAGGTTATTTGAACTCAAAAMTTTCATTTGGAAAATAAATTACTTTAATGCTCAGAAGGTAATAARAAAATCAGGCCATATTTTAGGATTTCAGTTTTAGAAGGGAAAATCAAAATAATTAAAATAATAATGAAGGATATATTTTCATGTTTTGTATGGGATCAGAATGCTTTGTGATGACTGATGAAAGTGCAGCAGGGTAAAAGCAATAGAGACTCTGACTGGACTTGGATGTTTGTAAATATGAGGATGAAAAAAAGGAATGTTTCCTATTAAACCAGAGGAAGAAAACAGATTAGTGCAGCAAATCTCCTTTATGATTATCAAATACAAATGATTCATCATTGAATTAACATTCATTTCGTGGAACTGGATGCATCTCTTTATAATTGCTAAGATTTGTTAAAATTATCAATACTATAAYCATGGTTATTCCATTAATAAGGTTTGAGGTTACACATTAGCTTAATAAGAACAATCTAAAATTGATTTTCCTGCAGCAAATTACTTTCCAACTTTTTGTCTACAGGCATTTTTCTCTTTCCAGTACAACATTAATGAAGATTAATGCTCAAAATTTAAAATCTGGTAAATAAATATCAGAAAATACAGAAAGTAAAAATGTGTCTCTTTGAATAATAGAAAAAAAAGATGCACAGAAAAATAACGCTTAAAGATATATAAAATTGATGTTAGTTTTAGGACAATGATAATTAACATATAAAAGGAGAATATTAGATGCCATAATGGTGGTCTGCACGCTTTGCAGAAAACATGTATGCCTCTGTAAATTTAAGATTATTCAAGACATCCTATTAACAGMTTATCCATTCAGTGCTTGCAGTGTTGCTAACAATTTTTCCATGGTGTTCATATTAGATAAACTAGTTTTTGTGGGTTTTTTTTGTTATTGGTTTGCTTTTTTTTTCAMATTTGGTGGGGTTTTTTGTGTGTTTGCTTGTTTTTGAGGGATTTCTGTTGGGTTTTGGGCTTGTTTGTCGGTATGTTTTTTTTTTTTTCATGGCTCAAAGATTGGCATTTTTCCCAAAGTATTTTACACATATTCAAAAAAGAATCTAAGGATAAAAGTATATATATTTACCCTTCCTTTATATTAAAATAGTCTTTTTACTTTAGAAGTTTCTTTGTATGGGTTTAGCTGAACATTTAACAGTGAAAATCAAATGGGTCCATTTGAACCTCATCAATGTCTCCAAGTTAAAGACCTCGGAATTTCCACCTTAAAAATACATTTAGTCTTAGGTCTCTCAACCCACTGAACAGTCTGTTCTGTCCTTGCAGAAGGCACCAAGCAGTAGTGTTACTATTCTGTTAGGGGGGAACAAAACAGGGGAAAAAAAGCCCCAAACCAAACCCAACAAAATCCCTATTTTAAGAGTTTAATTTACTTTCATTTCCCCAATCAAATTTTCTCACCACATTTTTTTTATTTTGTGTTTCTCTTTTGTTTCCTTGTCTTAGGACAGCAGCAGTATATGAACTCTGATAGGAGAATTATAGTGCAAGTGAAAATATGCCGCTTAAACTAAATATACTTTGGAAGCAGAGTGTCTTAAGAGTCAAAATTAACCTGAAGCTCACTTTCCTATTTTATTATTTTGAATCTCCGAGGGGACAATTTTAGACTATTTTATTGTAGTTTTGACCAACTGGAGAATAAAGTTACCTAGAACTGAAATTGGGTGMAATCCTCCTATATTACTACCTTCCCTACGAAATAGTTCATTCTGGCAGCATTCTGATCCTTACATAGAAAGCCTCCAAGTGCTTAAAATCAGGATATGTTAATATCCTTAAGCCTAATCTTAGTTCTGCTGTGAATTAAATATTGATCCAGAAAAGTTACATATTCTTTCTGTCCACAARGTTTCCTGCTCTGTGAAATCATCTGGGGAGTTTTAGTTATACCCTCTCAGGCTTAGATGAAAATGCTATTTTTATACATTAATTCTGTGTATATAAATTGAAAATATCAATAAGATAGTTCATTTTATTGTATTGTCAAAAATTAATTGTACTTTAAAGAGAACAGGAACTCTGCCTCCTGGAAGTAATTTGGTTTTACTTGATGTAAAAAGTGATTTATTCTCTAAGTTTGCACACACAACTCAAGGACATTATTCAGCAATCATTTAAATGCTTAGCAAGTTTCCACTGTTACAGGATGTTTCTCCAACAATTTTCAAGTTTTCAAGGCTTATTTTCACAAATTTATTTAAATTTCACCAGACCTGCAATCATCACAATTTTAGAAAACAGGAAAGAGGTTATTAAAATATTAAAATGCTTTATTCTATTGAGATTACCACTTCAGTAAAAACCACTGATAGTGCTCATTAACTAAGTAGAGTATTGAATTTTCAATCTCCTTTTATAAGTCCCCTTATTTAAAGGCACCATATGAACTACCAGGCAGTAACGATCACTCTGTGATGACTCACTACTGGACAGTAATACTGTACCTCCCTTTCAACAGGTCGGGGGGGGGGGGAAGAGCAATAAAATGTTGTTTTCAATGGTCTTTTTGCAATTTGAATTTTAAATACTGTTTATAATTCAGCATAGAAAATAATTTCTGCTACTTTTATGATGATGAATATGAAGACAAATTCCAGAAGGAATTCCAACAGTGTGTATTACCATCTCCCATTAATTCTAATTTTCTTTGCAAAGCTTTTACCAAGTATCAACAGACTTGAAAAGTTAAATTCAATCCTAGAAAAAAAATTGTACAAATTCTTATTTTACGCCCAATAGCAGCATCCAGAGACACCCATTCCAAAAGGAGGATAAAATTAAAAGTTAAGGGTGTTCCAAATAGGCTACGAAAGAGAAATTTTTAACGTTTAATTTAAGTGTAAATTAGTTTTTTACACCAATATCTAGTTAGTTTTGCATATCTAAAATATTCTGGATTTTTTTCTTGGAGAAAGGGAGGCTCAAGGGGGATCTTACTGATCTTTGCAAATGCCTAGAAGGGAGTTGTAGTGAGGTGGGGGTTGTAGTGAGGTGGGGGATCAGCCTTTTCTTCCAGGTAACAAGAGATGGGACAAGAAGAAATGGCCTCAAGTTGCATCAGGGGTGATTGTAGATTAAGAAAAAAACTTATCCACTGAAAGGGTGGTTAGGCACTGAAGAGGTTGCTCAGGGTTGCATCACCAGAAGGGTTCAAAAACATGTAGGTGTAGTGCTTGTGCAAATGGTTTAGTGCTGAACACAGAAGTGCTTGGTGAAAGGTTGGACTTGATTAGCTTTGAGATATTTTCCAATCTTAATGATTCCATTATTCTATGAATACAAGATCCTTTCCCATTCCTTAGATTTGTAGAAAAATAACATGGTGTAAAAGGGATGGGTAATAGTTACAGAGACTGTTGTGTCGTCTAGTTCTTTTGCAACTGGAAACAGATCTGAGTAAAGCCTAATATACAACCAGTTGAAATGCATTTTATTTAGACTGCTCTCTAATTTTCCTGATATCTGTGTCATAATAAAAAAATGTTAAATGTTATTATTCCCAAATTTRTGCTTGATCCATGTGCTTTAATTTTTGCAATATTTTAACAACAGACATTTCACAACAGTYTTCTATTCTTGCTGAATCAAAACCTTTTCAGTCTCATAATGTTTCTTCAAAAGACACAAAAAATGCTTGCTGAAGAAATCAAAATGTTCCATTAAATTACATAATCCCTTTTTCTTAATTTCCAGAGGGAATATTCTGATTTATAACAAATAAATCATTCCACAAAATGCAGGTGTTCATATATCACAGCCTAAAAACTCAAACCCATATGTAATTAAATTATTTTATGGGGATTGTTTTAATAACAACATATATACATTTCCCGGCAGATAATCTATACTTGCATAAAATACCTCTCCCTTTCTTCTCAGTATTAACCTTAACTGAAAACGCATCCAGCTTTGTTGCCAAAACCTTGCAKTTTGGGATTCCCTACCACAGCATAGAACCCGTATTTACATGACAATACTATCARAAGTTTTCTATTACAGACTAATTGTTTCTTGCCACATCATTTTGTTAGCTCCTTTTGTTTGCATGTTGGAATGTTTATATGCTGGAATGGCTTTATCTGAACTTCGAGCAGATGCTCCCTAATTCCGGTGTTCATGATGTTCAGATACAGAGTGTCTTAATATTCACTGGTGTGAATCCTCACTTTCCCCTTAACTACTTGCCTTTAAAAGTAGTATCAGGTGTATAGTGAAATCAGGAAAGGAGCTATGATATGCTTAAATAGGTCCTGAAATTTTGATGGTTTAAGAAGCAGTAGTGTGGGATTTATTAAAGAATTTGTCTGTGTTGCAACAAACTTGTAGTATTAGGCTATGTTAAAATTTTGTGTTTCTACACTCTATACATTACTTTTATTTAATTTCTGCATTTTCTTCATGGCATCCTAGTATTTTTCTTGTACACTCTTGTTTTGTATAAGTTGTTTAATTTGCCAGGATTTTTGCAAATTCTAATCCTATCCTCTGGAGCATCTACAATCCTGGCCAGCTATCCATCAACCACAGATTTTTAAAGCTTATGGTTTCTACTGTCATTCAAATCTCTTTTCTTTAGATGCTGAAAAACAACATGGCCAAAACAGCCCCCTGTGGAATTCTCCAGCTGAAATGATTAATAATGATTCCTCGTTAACTGAAAGTAATTTTTTCAAACAGTTGGTGGCTACATCTCATCCACATTTTACTGGTCTGCTTAAAAGAATGTAATGGCACATCCTACATCCCCCTTAATGAAAATATAATTATATAATATTTCCTTTTTTTCTCATCATGGAAAAGATAGTGTTTTAGCACTTTGTAAATAAATTTGACTTACAGAGTCAAAAACMTAAAAAAGTATTTCAGAAAAAGTTATTCTTTCATAATTATCACCATTTATAAACAGTATGAATCTTCCTCAAGCTGCATTGCACAAATTAGCATTTGCCTTCAGCACCATATTGGTAGTTTTAAAATCAAAGTTGCAGGTGGCTTGTTACTTTTGTTATATATTCCTTCATAAATGATTATCTATAAAATCTGTGTTGTCTGTTAAGAATCTATACAGGTATCTGTAAACATAATGCTGTAAATATGCACTCCTTAATAACAAAAGCTTTTTTATATGTCTATGACCATGCAATTGATTTTAAACAGAGGACAAAGGTAAGCACTTCTACAGAGAGTCTATGTAATTTTCAAAGTAACAGTGGTTCATAGCAGTTTATTTTAACATTCCTCATGTTTGACACAGTTCCTACTAACAATTTGAAATCAGAGACGTCAAATATATTCTCACATAAAAGGGCTGAACTACAACAGTACTTAGATTAAAAGCTGTTTTGTTTTTTTTTTCTCATGTTGTTGTATAGGTCTTCAAACTTGCAGGTGTTCACAAGAAGTGCTGGATACCCTGTTATGTTACCAACTCTTTTATATAAAGTTACATTTGAGACTATTAGTTTAACACATGTATAACATGCTAATTACCTTTACAGAAATTGAACATACATTTTGTTTTACTTACTCATAAGCATACGAAGTGAAACTACTAAAGGGAGATTTTTTTTTTCAGTTTAAAATGTTTTGGGAACAATTTTATTGGTTGACAAACTACTCACAAATTTAAAACCTGTAGCTGAGGAAGAACTGCTGGAACTTCCTTAATGACAAAACTGAATACAACTATACTGTGAACTGGAAGGGAGCTGACTCTTGCTACTCTTATGTATATGTATATTTTAATACTACATATTAACATATGTACATGATGCATACTAGCATGGACAGTTGTTAGAGGCTATTATTATCCTGTCATCTAACACTTTTTAGAGAAGGCACCTCCAGAAGCAACAGAAATGTCTGTTTTCAGATAAAGGATTCAAATGGTATTAGCAACAGTATGCCACGTAGCATGAGTTATTTATGAATCAGGACCTCTCTATGCACTGAGTAATAAAATTAATTAGGTTTTTGAAAATAAAAATATGCAATTCTAATATTTGTTCTAAGCCTTCAGTTTACATGCTATTCAGTTCTTGAAGCTGTTTTCTAGAGATTGTACCACCTAACTGGAAAAATTTTTAAAATTAACCCTGTGGTGGAATTTCTATTATGTAAAAACGTTAGTTATCAGCCATCAAATTTATTACTTTTTTAAAGCAAATTTAAGTCTTCAGTGCCTTTGGAATATTTTTCAATATGTATGTAATATTTTGATTGCATTTTTCACCTAATATTTTTGCAGGGTTTTTTTTCTATTGCATCAATTTGCACACAAAGCAGAAAAAAGAAGTAGCATCAGTGTAAGCTAGTCAGTCTTTTAACTGGCCATATAGAAAGATCACTCCCACATCCTCGACTCTTCAAATCTTGGATTATTCTTGTGAGTACAATCTTATCACATAGATTTCTATTTATGGTTATTTTGTTTCCCAAGCGGTTGCAAAAACTATAAAGACAATGTATGTAAAGAATTTAAAAGATCCTGGCTTATTTAGATAATCTATGGAAAATAGAGTATTAGAATTGCTAAATATCAAATCTGAGATGAACATCACCTTCCAAAGATCCTCTGCAAATCTTAACTTCAAAAAAAAAGTCATTATCAGAAGACACACCACAAAAAACTTAGGAAAATCAACCAAAGAATAAGTCTCACTTGATCCAAGACACAAAGCTATGCTGAATTAATAGTATAAACTTAGTGGTGGGACTTGGGGAGAATAGATATAAAACTTAAATTATTCCACAAATTTACAGAATCCTGTAAAATGTTATCATGCTATTTCATACTAGCAAAAATTTCACTCCATTCTTCTAAAAACTAACAAAAACTAAACAAGCAAGTAAAAAAGATCATAAAAGCTGCAAGCAAAAAAAATCTGCAACCTAAAATTTTTAAGAAAATACATTATTTACAGTTTCACAGGAGGACAAAGATGTCATCTGATGAGATGAATGAGGGGTAGGATGTTTAGCCTTTTAAACATAGTATTTCCCTTCATAATGCCCGTTTATAAATGTCACTATATTAGTATTGCTTATATTAACAGCCCAGTTTTGGTGATTCAAAGAACCACAGAATAGAGTTGGAAAGGACTTCTGGAGATCATCCAATTCTCCTACCAAGGCAGAGTCACACAGGAATGTGTCCAGGTGGGTTTTGAATGTCTCCAGAGAAGGAGACTCCAAACCTCTCTGGGTGACCTGAACTACAAAGATCATTGAGTCCAGCTCTTCAGTGAATGGCCCACACAAGGATGACCTTGGCATTATTAGCATCATGCTCAAATCAGTTGATCTTATCCTATGTTGAGGCCTATTCAGCCTTAAGAAGAGATCCCTGAGGGACAAATATATATAGGCGTCTAAAAGCGGGGAGCCAAAAGAATGGACCAGGCTCGTCTCATTGGTGTCAAGCAACAGGACAAGAAACTGATGCACAGAAAGTTCCACCTGAGTATCAGGGAAAACACTGTGCAGGTGACTGAGCACTGGAACAGATTGCCCAGAGAGGTTGTGGAAGTCTCTCTCACTGGAGATATTCCAGATTCAACTGGACACATTCCTGTGCAATGTGGTCTGAGATGACTGTTCTTGAGCAGGGACAAATGCAGTCCCTTCCAACCTGTGATTGTCACCAGTTCTGTGATTCTGTGTTTCTGTGAACTAGACTATATCCCTCAACCTGATATTTTAACCTCATTCTGATACATCCCAAGATACCACTGGCCGTCCTGGCTGCAATGGCACTGCTGGCTTATAGTCAACTTGTGACCCACCAAGAGTCCTAGGTCCTCTGTAGAACTGCTCTCTAGTAGGTCAGCTCTGTACTGGTGTTTGAAGTTGTTCCTCCCCAGGTGCAGGACCCTACACTTGTCCTTGYTGAACCTCACAACATTCTTCACACAACTTTCCAGACAACCAAAGTCTCACTGAATGGCAGCACAGCCTTCAGGTGGATGAGCCACTTCCCCCAGTTTCACGTCATCAGCAAACTTGCTGAGAGTGCTATTCATCCTTTTGTCCATAGAAATGAGTGCATATAGCTGCATCCAGTATTCTTCCCTGAGGTACAACAGTAACAGCCTGCAACAGGATACTTCTCCATTGATCACAACCCTCAGACCTCTGCCATTCAGCCATGTTAGAACAGAATATTCAGCAATCTCCACCACTTCCTCCATGGCCTGGTGGAATATGGCTCTATAATCCTGTCTAGGCCAGTATGGAGCAATGTCATTACTTCTTTAAGTTATTCTCAGTGAAAATTTATTCTACATAAGAAAAAAGAGAAAGAAAGAGAGAGAGAAAAATGTCAGCAAAAAAAAAATCACTCTGGGAGAAACAGTATTCTTTTTAAAGAACTTAAATTGATGTCACTGAAATCTAACCTCATAAAAGAATGATTTATGCTCAACCTAATACAATGATGTCCTCTTACACAATATAAAACTTTCAAAGGACTCTATAACTGCCCTGTGTTTTGTTATCATTTAGAATAAGAAGACAAACGCGTAATAAAATAGTAGAAATTCTAAGGACATGAGAAAAATCAGAATCAATTGCAGATGTGCACACCACAGTCTCTCTTGAGACTGCAGAATAGACTAGATGCATTTATTTTATGATCCTTTTTGTTGTGCCCTAGGTTGTATCAAGAAATTTTCTTTTTTTTGTCATTTCAATCCTTGGAGGTGTGCTATTGAGTATGAAAGCACATTTTTATGAAAAATTTTTTACTGTGATGTCTGTGTCTTGGTTTGGAAAGACAGGCATCTGCTAGGGAAAAGCCAGAGGCCAGCCACCTGACCCACCCCCCCAGCCTTGCAATGGATAATGTAAAACCTCCTCCCCAAATTATTATAAATTTTAAATTAAGGGGTTTTCAGGCAAAAAGATGTGGGAACAGGAATAACAGTTCTTTACTAGAAATATCTAAAAAAATATATATAGTAGTACAAAACACAAACAAAAACAAAAACAAAACACTGACAAAGTCRGAATACAATTGGCAGCAGTCCACTTAAGCCCTCCTGGAGTGACAGATATGTTTTTTTTGGGGCAGAGATGATCCTGTAGAAGGGTCCAGTGGTGATGAGATAGGTTCAGTCTCTTTCTGGAATCCAGTGGAAAGACCAGCTACTCTGGCGTTTGGCTCTTAGGTTTTGATCCAGGTGGGAATGTTTTGCTCCTCCTGCTGGGTGGAGCATCTCACAATGGCATGATGTAATTCCTTTAGTCATGCAGTGAGCCTTAACTGGCCCATTAACAGCAGATATCCCCTGGAAGGAGGATGGGTCATGGAAGAGCTAAAGAACACTGCCCCACCTGGATTTAAAGGCTGGGCCATTAACACCTCCCCCTCCTTCCCAGAGTTAGAACAGATAAAGAAAAATACCTCCCCAACCTATTCCAACAGATGGTAAATAGAATACATATTTTTTGTGGTTACAACTTGCAACCCAAGACAGTCCACAAAGTTAATTTTAACAGCTGAAAATTCTTTTAAGAGTCAAGCCAATTTTAATCTCTCTTACAAACTGGAATTGTTAAAAATCAGCATACCTGGATTACATAAATATTTACAGATAGCATGCAGTACTCCTGAAGTGACTATTGAAAATATTAACCATTGCTGCTGGACTGATCTCTCCTTTAATTAGATAAAATGTTTTTGTTTGTCTGTATTTTAATAAATGATAAAATTTATTACACCACACCATTACAGTAGCAGATTTGTAGATAAATATTTTAGATGAACGAAATAGAATAGTTAAAGGGAAAAGTAGAAGGCTTCAGAGTCAAGGAGTATAAAGGTAACAGCTACCCATTATTCACAACTGCCAGATTGATTTTTTTCTTGATGCACCTTCTAGTTAAACCAATGATTCAGAGCTCCAACTTGAAAGCAAAAATGCACTTCTAATACGAAGGGGTTAATGATTTGTCTTCTTAAAGTTTATTTTACAGTATGTGAATGTTGAAGGCTTAGATTCACTTAAAGTATGTAAGTATGAGAGAAAACCATTTTGAAGAACTCAAAGTTAATAAACAGGATGGTCTGTTTTCATGTCACAATTAACAGAGAAAAGAATCAAGTAAAAATTTAGTTATAAAGATGTCTCAGACTATCATTTTTACTGAAGAATCACAAATATTGGAAAAAGTGCATAAATATTCTACAAAAACCTTTTAGCTGTATACCTGACATTTTTAAAATGTGTTTCTCTTGGTGATGGGCTACAATGTTTGAATACTATAAAATGGTGTGCTTGGAAAATCAAACTCAAAAAAAAATGCCCTCCTAAAGTAAAGGCATTGCTATTATATACTTTTCACAGTAGTCTTCCATGTGAACTCAAGCATTAATGAGAGCTCTGGAGCTATTCTACAAGAATAATGGTTTATGGCATTAAGACATCTTCTTAGCCTTCTCTTGTATTAGTTGAAGGAGAAAGATATGTAATGGTGGACTGTACCATAAAAAGGATATGTATTCTTCATCTGTGAATAAACAATAATAATATGTTGGACATCACTGTATTTGATGGAACATATAACATCGATAACATATATCACTGTGTTCATTTATGTTGAGCACAAAACAGTCTAGAAGACTGAAACTTATCACATTTTCATTAGGACAGCTAGAAGCTAAAAATTGGTTTTTATGGAGTTGCAATCAACAGGGACTTGGAGATTGCTCTGTGTGAGAGTAAATTATTTGTAGTTTGTAGGTCAAAAAATGACAGTGTTGCCCACTTTGTAGCATGTTTAAACATCCTTTTTCACTTGGGAATGCAGGAAATAGGGTGGCTAGTTTGTGGGAAAAACATACAAGGAAAAGTTCATTATGTTATTGTGGTCAATGGAGAARTGTGGGGTTTTTGTATTTTTTTGTCAAACGGGCACAGAGCAAGCAGAACACTGAATAGAATGGTTCATATCTCTGTTGTGTTCAATTCATAGTTGCTTGCTGTGAAATATAGCTCTAAATCCCACTGGTAATGACTGAAATTTGGATTTTTCCTTAACCCAGACTTTTCCTGATTTCTTTTTGTCCTTTTTCTGAACAAACATACACTTCAAACTCTCAAAATTATTGTGCAGCAGAATTTCTTTCTTTTAAATGTCTCTTATATTTATAGTTTATTATTTGTTCATAGTGTTCATGTTCTATTTGTATCTATTATATATAGTTCAGGTACCAAGTGACAAAGAGGATTTTTATCCTTTTATTAGAATCAAAGACCTAGGCTTTCATGCTTATGTGATGAAACCTTCTTGAAACCACTGTTGAGGTTAGTCAAAGATTGACTAATTGGCACTACCTGATTGGATAGATGGTCTTTGATCTGGAAAGCAATGAGGCAGTAAACTTTTGACCTAATCTGAACTTTGCTCTTCCTTAAGACACCTGAGGTAGGAGACCAGCAGGTGACAGAAACCTTGGTGAGAGCAGCTAACTGTCATTAGATGGGGAGAGAGTGACAGAGACTGGCCTAGGGCCACATTATCAGTATGTGCCTGCTGCCTAACATTACAATGTGATAGATAGCAAAAGCAAAACACATCCACAGGCATCCAATGCTCTGCTGAGGTGGAGCCAAGAGAGCACAGATGTTGGCAACCCAGCCAGATGCAATATAGCAGTGATTAGCCTGAGTGTCCTGCTCCTGGGACTCTGCTGCTGTGTCTGGGCTGGTCACAGCCACTGGGCCTTGGCTGCTGTGAATGTGAAGTGTGGGAACCGGCTGTGGAATAGAAATATTAGAAAAGAAACTGCAGTTGACCAGATGTAAGTATCCTGCTCAGGAAATTAACATTTGTTCATGTCTCTGAGCAAGCAGTGGTGTTCTGTTCCCACAGCTGTACCACCAACACTCCGAACCACAGAGGAACTATTAGAGAGAGACAAAGCAGTCTCAGATAGGGTCAGTGGGGTTCAAAAATCTCCCAGGAGGAAAATTCCACAACTTCTCAAAGCTATTTATACTAGAACTAAATCCCACTAAATCTTGTGTTATATATTTTTGTTTTAATATTTCCATTAAACAGTATCAGGCAGAGCTCTGCTCTGTGCTCACTGTTCCCTTCTACCAGGTATGTGTACACACGAGTAAGGGTACTCCTCAATGTTATTCGTCCCCAGAATGAACAGACACAATTCTGGGGCCTCTTATGACCCAAGCTTGTTCTGGGGTCCACATGTCATTTTGGCAGGCTCCTTGGAAGTCTGTACAGTAGGTCACTATCTGTCATGTGCAAAGGAGCCTTAGGTTGGATACAGCACTCAGGTCTCAGACAGCAGAGAAGGATTTTTCTCCAGATCTTCTGGCTGGTAACTTGGTAGTCCAGTCTGTGATGTGTCTGTGGCTTCATTGCTGCCTTGGGGTCTTGCTCCCTGAAAGTCACCCTACCATTCCTGGGGTGTTTTCTGATACTCCACAGCAGTTGTGCCAGATCTATTATCTTCTATGCTTTATCCATTGCAGAGGCTGAGCTTTACATTTGTTTTTGTTGAATRCTTTCATTAACCCTTTGGGAAATTTAGAAATTAGTCCTTATGTTAAGTAGGGCACTGCTCATAAAGCATCGTAGAACAGTGTAGTTTGGAAAAAATCCCTAAGTTCACTGACTCCAGCTGTTAACACAATACTGCCAAGTCCTCAATTAAACCAGATCCCTCAGTACCACATCTACACATCTTAGATACCTTCAGGGCTGATGACTCCATCACTTTCCTGGGAAGCCATTTCCAATGCTTGATAAGCCTTCCCATGAAAACTTTTTTCCCAATATCAAGTCTAACCTTCCTTAAGGAAACTTGGGGTTATTTTGCCTTCTCCCATCACTTGTTACTTGGGAGAAGAGACAAGCTCCAGTTACTACAGCCTCCTTTCAGGTATTTTTGGGACAAGAAGTTCTCTCCTCAGCCTCCTTTTCTGCAGGCCCAACAACATCCACCCCCCCCAAGCAGGTATAGGGATTCATAGGACTTGTGATCCAGACTTCTCTGGTTTTGTTGTCATCTGGACATACTCCTTCACCTCAATGTCTTTCCTGCAGTGAAGGGCCCAATACTSAATACAGGATTCATGGTGGAGCCTCCCACCTGTTCCAAGGAGAAGATCACTGCTCTGGTTCTGCTGTCAAGACTGTTGCTGAGACAAGCTGGGATGCCATTGATCTTTTGTGGATTCTTGGCCACCTGAGCACTCCCTGGCTCATGTTCAGCTGCTGTCACCAGCACCCCCAGGTCCTTTTCCTGAGGGCAGCTTTCCAGCCACTCTGCCCCAGCCTGTGGCACTGCGGGGGCTTGTTGTGACCCAAGGGCAGGGTCTGACATGTTGTAGTGTTGCACCTCACACCATTGGCCTTGCCCATGATCCAGCCTGTCCAGATCCCTCTGCAGAACCTTCCTGCCCTCCAGATCAACACTCCCACCCAGCTTGGTGTTACCTGCAAACTGATTAAGTGTGCACTTGATTTCCTCATCCAGATCAACAATATTATCAAAGATATTAAATAGGACTGGCCGTGATTCTGTGTACATCTTATATTTGATTACCTTATAACTTAAATACCATTCATTACACCACTTAACAGTACTTTATGGATTGTTACATTTCATTAAAATTTACCAACTATCCAGCAATATGTGATATYACTTTGTTTCATATAATTCACAAAATTTGCTTTCCACTTTTCTAAATGTTAATAAAACCTTTAATGTTTTGAAAAGGTATTATATGTGTACTTTTTGCTATATATTCGTACAGAGACCAATTGACAGAACAAGTGGCAAATGCTGTGCTTTTGTCTTTTATGTCAAAATACAAATAAAAATCAGTGAAATAAACATGTCGACACTTCACTTACATGTTTTACTTACACTTCACTTAAACACCTTCATCTAAACTAGAAACCAACAACAGATGTCTGAAAAGTATTTCACACTACCCATCTRCAAATTCTATTGTACCTGTCAAGGAAGTAGATTATAATAAACCTTGTATTTGTGTGTGAGTGAGGGTGGGTGGTGACAAGAAAGAGAAAGGGAGACAGTGCCATTACAACATAGTATAGCATAGCCATTCACTGGAKRTGGAGACAGCAAATTTTCCATCAAAATCCCACCAGTAAGGAGTGCTAGGCCAAAAGTCAATGAAATAACTCAGAGCTCCTGAGTGCAAGAAGATCAAGTTACTTTGGAATTCTTTCTAGAAATTGTGCATATACATATTCTTTGTTTCCCAGAAGTCTTCTAACAACTCACTTGAAATGCATTTAGGAAAAATGCCTCAAAAGATGGTTCATAATGCTTAACTTGCACCACTCTTATATACATTGTGTGCCAACTTTGGAGTTATTTATTGTAGAGATTACATTAAAGAAAAAACAACTTCTAAATGTGAATAACAGTGCTCCAAATCTGATTCTGCTGATTCTGGTGCACCTAAAATTTATATGCATCCTATACCAAGCTTCTGAGGGATTTACTTTCACAAGGAACACAAAAAAATGGTGTGAGGTTTTTTCTCATCACTTAAATAAAATATTTAAATATCAACGAGGGCTAATTATGCTAGAACCTGACTATGAAGTTAGCAGTATGTTCTATTCTAAAATGAAAACCTTTGTTTTTAATTACAAAAATACTTTTATTTCTGTGTTGAAGTGCTTCAATAATTTACTACATGATATTCTGATAAGAGAGGGAATATGGTCCTGCTGTTACAGAATAAGAGAGTTGTTAATTCAAATAATTCAAATTATGGTTTTGTCTGTCAGTCATCCTCATTGTCAAACTGGGATTAATGCCTGTTCTGTCACTTCAAAGATGAAGAGCTGTRAAATGCTTTCTGTTTATAAGCWTTTCAAGTATTGCAATTATATTTTATTAAAGCTGAGAGACTTTTTTCCTTCTAACTTATCTTTATTAGCAGAGAAATCTATAAAAAAAAGACAGTTTAAAGAATACTTTTATATATTTCTCTTGCTCTGGGATTTGTAGAGAAAGGACTCAGTAAACAGGTAATGACATCTATATCTGTCTACTCACATCATTTCCAGATGAGGTAAAGAGACCATATAGTCTGACATGGATTACAAATTTGAGATGACAAGTAGCACAACTCTAAGAAAGAAGAGGTAACCTTCTTAGAGGTAACCATAAGAAAGGGTTATAGAGGGTACCCTATTTATTATCTGTGCAGTTGTTTATTAATCTATTGTAGCACTTTTGTGGAGCAAACAAACTCAATCACACAAATTTAGGGTACTCAATTAGAAGATAGTTCAGTAAAGATAAATGAAAATGAGTGAATAATATGTAGGATATTGCAAGTGGATGAGTCATCATTATCTCAAGAGACAAATATTTAGAAAAATACTTAAGGTCTTAATTGCATCAAGTACAAGAAATAAAAAGAGAATGTGAAGAACATGCACACATTAATGCTATACCATCATGCAGGTCAAGTTTCTGCAAATATGCTCATTTGACTTCACACAAATGGTATTGGTGCAAGTGAAAATGAAAGTTGCCTAGTAGAGTTTCAAAGCCTTCCACTTTTTTTTTTTTGTTTGTTTGTTTTTCTGTTTTTCTGTTTGTTTGTTTTTTTGTTTTTTTTTTTTGTTCATAACTTTCCTCATTTTTACAATAGTGAAATATCTCTCCCGAGTTCACTTTTAATGATTCCTGAGTTTAGTGATTCCTCCATTCAACCTGGTTTTGGGCATTTTGCTTATATACCTTTAGGCTTGCCCRTGCTGATTTTAAATGTCAAATTAATAGATTGGATCTTCAGACACAACAATTCTTTCATCATGTTTTCCACCACTGACGGGTGTTTCATGAAGTTGTTCTGATTTATTAGTTCCACTACAGTTTCCTCAGGAATTGCCATAATGTGGAAGGTTATAAATAGTCATCTCATTTTTAATATGTTAAGATTCTCTTAACATTTAGCTGATCCTTTCTCAAAATCTTAAAATAACCAATTTGGCAAAGATGAGTTTGGTTGAAGGCTTTCATTAAATGAGGGGATTTTGATGAGGTAATTTTCGATGGATATAATTTAAATATATAGTTTGTGCATTATATGTTTAGATTTTTACATGCTTTCACCTGGCTTTTGTATGCTTTTTTGCTTTTTTGGTTATTGTGGAACTGTTGTAGTGAGACCTCATGTGCATTCCTGCCACTTTTCGAGTTTCCAGAGTAAGTCTGGTTTGGGTTTTGAAATTGTTTTTTAAACCTTCTTTTCTAAAGTAATTCTGAAAATTGGTATATCCTAAAATGCAAAGTGCCTGAAAAGAGAAGCTGTAATACAACATTTTATTCTTTCTCAGGTCCTCTGAATTCCCCTTCTTAATGATGTCCCAGCCCAGACTTCATTTCCTATCCAATTTAAATGTTGTGCATCAATATTTTTTAAGTATTTTAAAAAAAACCTGCTGAAGTTTATTATTTAGACAGAACAGCTGTGAAKTGAACCCCAGAAAAGCTAAATATATTTCCAAGGAAACTACTGTGAGTGAATTTAAAACCATGTGATATCACATTCACATAAATATATAGGTCAACAATTATAACACAGCCATTGAAACTAGGTATATGTAGAAGCAGTATCAGACATAAAAGTCATGGTATCAAAACACTTCTATTAGGAACATGAAGAATCATCTGCTTCATAGTGTTATGTATATATATTCTTTGCCTTATTTTAATTTGTTTTAGGCAGTGGATACATAGAGATATAATACTTTTAATGTATCTTCAAAATGGAGAACAAAGCACTCCCTTTTTTTGTGTGTATTTCAAATACAGAGCTGTATTAGAAATATTAACACAATATTGAATAATAAATTCACTCTCCTTTTCTACATGAAGTTTAACAGCACCAAGTGCAAGGTGATGGCAATCCCTGGTATCAAAAAAGGTTGGGAGATGAATAAATCAAGGACTAAGTGGTACTGGTTGATGAGAAGCTAAACATGACCAGGAATGCACACTTGCAGCCTAGAAATCCAATCATATACTGAGCAGCCTCAAAAGGAGGGAAAAGTAGAGTGAGAACAAGGAGAGGAACAACTCAGCTGAGACCAATGCAAGTGGATGTCTTAGGCTGCAATGCACGATGTAACCAAAAGTATGTATTCTATTACCATCTGTTAAAACCAGGTGGGGCAGTGTTCTTTATGTCTTCCATAACCCATCCTCCCTCCAGGAGATATCTTTTGTTAATGGGTCACTGAGTCTCACTGTATGACTGATAAAATTTCATCATCCCATTGTAAGATGCTCCACCTAGAGGGAGGAGCCAAGCATTCCTACCTTGATATAATTTGATATTTGGAACACCACAGGCAGCCTTTTTCCACTGRATCCCCAGAGGAAGGCCAGACCCTTTTAAATTATCACTGGACCTTCAGAACAAAACTACACCCTTCTACAGAATCACTGTTTCAACAGAACCACATCTGTCACTCCAGGAGGACTGGAGCCACCATTTGAATAGACTGCTACCAACACCCTGACTGACAAGGAGTCAGGTTGTATTCTTTAAGTGTTTTTGTACTACTGCATTTTATTTTAATATTCCTATTAAATTGCAGTTCTGATTAGGGATTTCCCACTGGTTTGCTGTCAAATCAGCACAGTGAAGGAGGGGTAGGGTATGCTCCAAATGCTGGAGTCCACATTCTCGTGCAGCCCATGGTGCAACCCATGGTGAAGCAGCTGTGCCCCTACAGCCCATGGAGGACCACAGGGATGCAAAGATCCAGTTGCAGTCCATGGAGGAGATCTATGATGGAGTAGGTGGATGCTCAAAAGAGAGCTGTAGGAAGTCCACACTGGAGCAAGGCTCCCTTGAGCTCTAGGTAATGCTCTTTCTAATGCAACACAAGGGGTGTACTTTGCCCCAGAAGCATGTTTCTCTCCACAGGACATGCAGACCTATGGAAAGATGAGCCCATGCTGGAGCAGGTTTTCTGGTAGGAATTGTGATCATCTGGGGGATCCACACCAGGGCAGGCTGTGCCTGAAGGAGTGCAGCCTGAAGAAAACAAAGATTGGGGTAGTTTGTGGAGAACTGCTCCCTGTGGGATGGACTCACATTGAAGAAATTTGTGCAGAACTGTCTCCCATGAGAAGGACACCACACTGGAGCAGGAGAAGAACTTCTCTCCCTGAGCAGTGGCAGAAACAATGTGAAGAACTGACCGTAACCCCATTCCACGTCTCCCTGAGCTGGAGGAGGGGAAGGGCCTGGGAAGGACTAAGCAGTGGGAGGAAGTTGTTCTTAAGATTAATTTTACTTCTCACTCTCCTGCTCTGATTTGGTTGAATTAAATTTATTAAATTTAATCAATAACCCAAGTGGAGTGGGATTTGTCTTTGACAGTAATTGGACAGTGATGTCTCCCTGTCCTTATCTCAATGCATGAGCCTGTCATTATATTTTTTCTTCCTTTCCAGTTACAAAGGAAAATTTGGTGAGTGCCTGCATCCAGCCATGGCCTGCTCATTCCACTCACTCTGCTTACTGCTGTCTCACACCATTGTTCCTAATGATACTCCAGTTTCACAACTCCTTATTCAGGCCCAGAGAGGTATCATGGTTCCTGAAAATGACGTCAAGTACAAATTGGTAGGTACTTTATGAATACAAAACTATGACTAGGAATGAGATTATGCTTTTTAAGTTAAAACTAATGCAGATAGGAGTTCACCTAAAAAAAGATCACATTCTCCCCCTCTTCTGCTTCCTTAGTCTGGTGTGGGAAGGAAAGCCTGAGATGTGATATTTCCATGTTTTCCTCATATACTTGTTTCCTGTGATTTCTTTTACAACGTGAAAGAATTTTTCTGGGAGTTCAACCAGCTGCTCTCATTGTTCCATTTGATTCAACTTAGATCATATGAAAAAGATATACACCTAAGAATAATAATGAAAGGTAGTGGAACTGGAAGCCATGGGTGTGGCACTAGGCTGTGTTTTCAGCAGTGAAAGATATTTTAACTAGAATATTATTTTGTTATTAAATTTTACAATTATAATAAATAATTAGTCTGCGTCCTTCTATTTTCTCTCTAGTATTTTTTAAAAATATTACTCTTTTTTTAATGCATTATTTTAGGAGTTACTCATATTTTTTCAAGCTTCTTCTATGCACTCCATTTATATAAAATACAGAAAATAGTTTTGTTGTTTTTTTTTTCTGGAAGAGAGTCAAAGGTTATAGGTAATACACARGAATGGTTGCTCTTCTCACCCCATCACAGTCATTCCATATATCACTAGTGACTTTTTGCACATTTTTCTTGAAACGGAAAAATGCATGGTATATTATTGATTTCCAATTCTTTCAGATGATACAGCAACAAATAAGAACCCAGAGCAATTTAGTCTGAAGTGTCTGTTAAATAGCACAAGATCTAACTTGTTAGAGAATCAGCCCATTCCCATTCATCTAATACCTAAATTTATCTTCACACRGTGTTTGCATGAATGGTAAACAACATGACACAAATGTGCATTAGCAATTAATAAATGAAGATTCTTTGCATTTTTATTATCACAACAAAGCAATATTGTACTGGAATTTTCATTATTATTCATGCACTATATTATTTATATTTGATAATGCAGAACTTGGTTGAAATTTCTAAGCAGACCTTGCTGGGAATATTATTCTATAGTAAAAGAATTATTAATTGCTTTCAATGTTTTCTAATGACTTCTCATTTCTTAAGACACTGAATAACAGCATTTCAATTAAGAAGTATTTAACTGTTTATAAATAACAGGTTTTTCCTCATTTAGATGTATGCCAGTTCTCTTCTCCAGGCTAAACAGACCAAGCAACCTGAGGCACTCCTCACAGGACTTCTTTTCAAGGCTCTTCTCCACCTTTTTTGCCCTACTTTGGATATTTTCTAATAACTGAATATCTTTCTTATATTGTGGCGACAAAGCCAGTACACAATACTCAAGGTGAGATTGCCCCAGTGCAGAGTACGTTTTTTACCCAGACTTAAGTGAAGCCTTTGACACCATTTCCCACAGCATTCTCCTGGAGAGAATGGAATGGCTTGGATGGGCACAGTGTTTTACTGGGTAAAAGACAGAGTGGTGGACAAGCCCAAAGAGTGGTGGTTAATAGAATTACATGCCCTTGTGTTGCCTTGGGAGGGCTGACCTGAAACAGAGACTGGACAGRACTAGAGAATAAAACAAATATTTATTAAAAGGCCCCCAGGATACCCTGGGACATCCAAACCAGCCCCGATCACCCTCCCAAAAAAACCCCGKCTCCCTCCCGAAAACCCCGGCCAYACCCTCTGTCCCCCTTGGGTCTATTTGCATATTGAGTTTAATTGTCCAATTACAACTCCAGGCTGTGAAGTCTCATCCTTCTTGTTTTCCTCTTCAGTTCATCGTTGTTGATGCTTTTGGGCCAGAAAGTTGTCCTTGGTTTTCGGTAGGAAAGGATTTGTTTTGTCTACCTACTACCTACTAGCACTTAATATGAAGCTTAAAACTACACCCAAAACAGCATGGAATCTGAAAAACATAAAGGCTAAAACTAAAGGCATCACTTGGTGGTCAGTCAYAAGTGGTGTTCCACAGGGCTGAATACTGGGCTCAGCCATGTTTAATTACTTTGCCAATGACCTGGATGAGGAAATCAAGTTTACCTCTGTCACTTTGCAGAGGACAGTAAACTGGGTGGAAGTGATGATCTCTTGGAGGGTGAAAAGGCTCTGCAGAGGGCTCTGAACATGCTGGATCAATGGGCCAAAGCCACTGGCTGTGCCAAGGATGGTTTAGACTGAGCAATATGAAGCACTTTACCAAGACGGCAATCTAACACTGGAGCAGGCTTCTAAGAGTGGCGRCCAATGCCCTGAGGCTGTCATTACATAAGAGGTTTTTGGATAATGCCCTTAGAGCTTTATCTTCTAGGCAGCCCTGACCTA
>CADDXX010000244.1:398542-411998 GCA_902810485.1 Alauda arvensis | reverse complement strand
TCCCTTCCCTTCCCTTCCCTTCCCTTCTTTCTAGCCATTAAAAAAATACTTAATGCTTCTCAGCCCTGCTACTGGAATATTCTAGGTTTTGTTTTTCATCTTTTGCTGTGATGCAGACATTAGACTGTCAGTCACTGACCACTGTTGCACATTTATTCTAATAGTACCTAACCCATTCTACAATTTTGTTTCCAGAGTTCTAAGATTTTAAGGTTTTATTTATGCCTCAGTTGCATTTCTCATGTATGCTGCCTCCTGATTCAACTATCAATTGTTGATTGTCTTGTGCAGAAAAGTACTGATATTTGTTCTCCATGCTCACATTCCTAATKTTTGGACAAATTTCTTGAACCTTTTAAAACAAAGAATGGAAGTCTGTTTGAATAGGGTAATTCAGCTTCATGTGTTTATTATTCTCTAATTTTAATTTAAATATTTAATTACCTAAGACATTAATCTTATCATCATCAACAATGTGAAAAACTCCTTGTTTGTTTTAACATGAAATTTCAATTTCATTTTGGTTTAAATCTCTGACCTATCACTAGGAACTACAGAGAGGAATTTGCTTCACTCTTCTTTTTCAGCCCCTCATATATGTGTGATGAGATTTGCCTGAGTCTTGTTTTCACTAGGYTAAACACTCCAATCTTCCTCATCCTCTCTTCCTACATCATGTGCTGCAGTATCTCAATTATCTTTTTGTCTCTTCACTGGACATTTTTTAGCAATGTCCTGGGATTCCAGCACAGGATAGAGCATTTAGATATGTCTTTCAAGGGCTGAAAATACAGGGAGAATCATCTCCCTYGAGCTGTAGGTAATGCTCTTTCTAATGCAGCACAAGGGGTGTACTCTGCCCCAGAAGCATGTTTCTGGCTTGTGTTAAACTTAGATTCACCCGAGCCCTCCTGTCTTTCTCCAGAGAGCTGCTTTCAGCTCATCAGCCCCTGACCTGAACTGATGCCTGCAGTTATTGTTCCCCAAGGCCAGGGTTTGGCACTTACTATTTAGTTGAACTTTAAAGGTTACTCAGGGACTATTTCTCCAGTCTGTCCAGCTACCTCTGAATGACACACCCATCTGTCTTACCAGCCACTCCTCCCATTTTGGTATCTTCTGCAAACCTGATGAAAGTACACTCTGTCCCACAGGACAGGTCATTAATGAAGATGTTAAGCATCCATTTATTTTGTAAAAGGAGGGATTATCTCAAARCAAAAGGGGTGGGAAGTCTGTTTGAGTAGAGCCTTTTAAGATTAATGTGTTTACTTTGTATTTTACTTGATTTAGATGTTAGAGTGCACATCCAGAACTTTACTGTAAATTCAGTAGGGTTAATTGTCAGATGGTGTCCATGCAAAAATTCTGTCATACCTCAAACAGTACTGTTCTGTTCTGATGGCTAATAGATTAATTAATATCTTTGTTATCTAAAATKAATAAATATACTCCTGAAAGAGATACTCAAATAGAAATAGAGTTTTTCCCAAAATATATGGTCTCATAGAAAAATATTAAAAACTAGAGTTATGATGATAAATACAGTGTTTTATGACTCAAACTGGATACCAATAGACTAAATAATTATATCCTAGTAATATCACCTTTTAAGGTTGTATAAATTATTATCATATAGAAGGAGCAAGAACATTTTGTAAAGCTAAACACAGAATAAACCAAGAAATACTCACAAGTGTGAAAACTAGTTAGTAAACTTTGCTCTCCTCACCAAGGTGAAAACCATTAAATATACACTACTTTGTCCTTTTAAGTGTCAAATGCACGTTATTTTTTCCTTCTCTCTATATTTCTGGGGTGAAAAAAGATCAGAATTGTCCAAAAGCACAAATGCTTGTTCTGGGAGTATATCCAAGCAAGATGACAATAAAAGTACTGTGAATCTTACAAGTGGATTTTTTTTTATTTTTAAATTCTTTTTTTTTTTTTTTAATTTGACAATAAAAGTACTGTGAATCTTACAAGTGGATTTTTTTTTATTTTTAAATTCTTTTTTTTTTTTTTTAATTTGACCTTGCTTTTCCTATTTTGCCAGCTAAAAGTTTTCTTATTAGACAAGGAAAATTAAGGTAAGTTTTTCCCAACAACCCACATCATACAGCATTTTTGGTCATGGGTTTAGTTTCCTCTATTGTGAGTATTGATTTATTTACTCAATTTATTTGCATTACTATATTAGTAGTAAATATAATTCACTATGGCAGGATTTTTATCTTACTGAAAATAAAAGAAAACTTGTTTCTGCTCTACCATTGTAATAGGGAAGCAATGTAATCACACCCTCTATCTTTAATTTATTATTGTTACACTACCATATGAAGTACAAGTATTCTTAACATGCAAGGATAGTCTTCTAAATATAGAGAAATTAAAACTATTTTCTCCACAATGGTACTGTCAGAACCTGAGGCCAGGCTCCTGGGAACGTGGGAGAGCTTATGCAGACCATCTTTTATATATGTGATCTAAAAGAAAGGGGAAGGAAAAGAGCAACTCTTAGAAAAAGATTTGGAAGCTGTCATCCYGCTTGATGAATCACAATACTTTTAGGAGAGAAAAATCTCTCCCACCATCAGCTTGGCAGTGATGCTGACACAAATCTGGCCCAATATTAATCTTTAATGTGTAACTCCTACATGAAATTCCCCTCTCAATAATTTCAATGGAAATGGGTAACCCCCAGGAACATCAGGTTTAGGGCTTTTTTGGGTCACCAGATCTCCCTCATTTTTCTGCATACATGTGTTGGAGTGAACTCGCATTCTTGCTTTGGTTTGAGGAAGCACACTATGCTTTGAGAAAATGACATCTCATTAAAAATGAGAAATACTTCACTCCTCAGTAGTCTGATAACTTCTCTGTCATTTCACAGCTCTTCCTCTGAGCTCTATATGCTGATTATGCTGTTCCAAAATGACTATCAACAAGGGAAAGAAGTAAGTATTTTGGGATTTGAGCTACCAGCCTTTCTGTTTGAACTTAAATCTGTTGGCAAGGCAACTGGAAGAAAGTTGGAAATTATTTTTTAAAGAAAACAACAATGATAAGATGGTGGCATATATTTTAATCATATTCATTTCTTTGTAGCATGTTGAAAATGCAAAAGTAATCTCTCCTATAATAACCTTTCTCATGCTGCAAAACAGCAAAACTCTRCAACTCAAATATCCCCATAATTATTTTTGAGCCTTTCCTGCTGTGAGAGGCAGCTTCCCTTAGTCCTTGGSCTGGAAGTCTGTCAGCAGCAGTTCACAGCCTACAAATCAGAAAGTCMAAAAGATGGCAATATTTATACTTGCCATTGGCCAACTGGTCCATGAAGTTGAAATTCCCTTAGAAAGGGGGAACATTTTCTCCTTGTCTTTATTTTTCACAGCTTAATTCAAGATTTTTGTTYTGTAGCTTGTAAACACTCTCACTTCATAATTCATCTACTTCACTGTCAACTGTTAAATCTCAGATATGCTGACAGTTTGTTGTATGCACATCTCAGTTTCTATCTCAAAACCAAAAAGTGTTAATTTGATATGAAGAAATAACATTTTTCAGCTAAAAAGCCGAAGGGGATTTTTTATATTTAATGATTTCTTATGTTTAGAGATGTAACTTTTTTTTTCATCTCTACTTRCAGTCTCATTCTTAACACTTCTTATTCCATTCCTGTTTTTGTTCAAAAAACACAATGCGGATGGTTAGACTAATGTGTCCTCTTTTTCKCATGGATTTTACAAAATTCAGGAAAAATAAGAAAGAAAATTTTGCTCTTTATTCTTGCATATATCATCCCAAATATTGATAATTTCCACATCCCTGAAGGAAAAGGGTTTTGTATGAGTTTGAAAATAGTGACATTATCTTTGTAAAGATTGCTGTAAACTCATGGACACCTTTGGAGATTAAAATAACATCTTTGAATTGCACAAAGAAGTTGGAGGGGAATAAATAAAGGACACAGGCAATATTATTGAAAATAAATTTGATACCTGATAATGGGAAAGGAAATTACTTATGATATGGATATYTGATATTATCTCATTTTGACCACTGTCAAGGTAAAAAAGAATGAAGRATAATATGTATTAGCACCAGTAATATGAAATCAACTAATGGTAGATAGGGAAAAAAACCCCAAAACAGAACAACACTTTTTCCTTCACTMGGAAGTATTATCAGCTGTCCTGGAAGTTTGACTTCTTGCTTAGAGCTTTTTCTAATATTTCTGCCATTGTTATGGCTTTCTAACTTTTGTAACCAAATTAAATTAAAGGGATCCTCCTAGTAGGAGTAGCATGAGAAAATTTAGAAATATGATAAATCAGCTTCACTGGTATAATTAATAAAAATGAAGAATTTTCTTCATTTAATTTCACTGATCAGTTAAGACAGAGATATGAGTTACATGTATCTACCTTCATGTTTCATTAAGTTTAAATTACAGAACAGCATGACAGTCTGCCTGTTATTCTGTGGATAAGGGAAGATCATTAAACATTTTATGCTTTTATTTTTCAAGATGTTTGTCATGATGTTCCATAATATTCTTATAGCTATACTGGTGAAATAATGATTAGAAGGGGAAATAAGGGTGGTTGGAAAATTAACAGGCCAAAATAATAATGATGAACCCAACTGTAGACCAATTAGCAGTGTATCAGAAGGTTTGATTCTAAAAGCAAATACTGCTTAATGTCTTAATCAGTTACATGAATCATAGTGAACTTTCAGCAACTTCAAGGTGACAGAATGCAGTGACTACTCAATGTGTGGATACATTCATGCTAATCAGAAGCAGAGGAAAGGGTAGAGAAGCAAGGAGAGAGGAATTTTCTGACTCTTATCACAGCTAAAAACAAAATCTGGACCTTGGGCTGGACAAAGACCTCTAGCAGAGCTCAGAATGTCTGTTTCTTCCACTGTTGCTGCCTTCAACTGGAAGCAAAAAAGAGACTATAACATGGGGCCCAAATTCCCTTACAGCCATTCCAAGGCCCTGATGTCCTCTTTGACCGTCCTGAGATTATGAGTTGCCACTTCATTGCCCCCTACCTGGAAAATCACTAATAGAGGGAAGTTTGAGTTTACCAGGCTAGTAAGTTTCCTGATGATGTTCTTTGCCCAGGCCCCAGGAAGGGAGCATACCTCCCTGGTGGTTGGGACTGATTGGATTGTTTTGTTTGTACATGCAGTTTTTTACTTTACCTAGTAAACTTGTCTTTACCTCAATCCACATGTTTTACCACTTTTACCCTTTCACTTGCCTTCTCTATCCCACTGTGGGTGAGTGAGYAGCTGTGTGGAGCTTAGCTGCCARCTGTGCTTAATCTGCAGCAGTATATGCGTTTTTGATGGTTCTGTGATCAACAAAGCTTCTGCASTTTTAAGCTGTGTATAATTTTATGAAATTAGAGATTTTTAAAGATATGGCAAGTTGATTTTTTTCTTTTAGACCAAAAAATAAATTTCATGTGACTTAGAGGCTCCTTAAATTCTGAACTATAATTTTTCTCTCAGAGTCTCTATCTTCTCACATTTGGAAAATTTGATATGTTTCTAATGCTCTGATAAAGTTTCTGCTCTAAACAGTTTCCAGGCAGATTAATTTTCAATTTTGTGAAATGTGTCCAATACTTCAAACGAACTGCTGTTATCACATTACCATTTCCTTTCTCAAATGCTCATAGGATAATTCAGGCTGATGGGCACCTGGAGATGTCTCCAGCCTCAGCCTGTGCCCCTGTGCAGAGTAGGCTCTGATGTTAGGTCTTTCAAGGCTTCACCCAGTCAAGGAAACCCCCCAAGCAAAAAATAGCCCAAACTCCCTGGGCCTTGACTCCATGACTGGGCTCTCCACACAGGAAAAATACTTCTGCCTATCTCCCCCCAGTCTAATTTTCTCATGCTTCATTTTGTACTGCTGCCTCTTGCCCACCTACTGTGCACCACCATGAAAAGCCAACCTGCTTTTCCTCCATTCTTCCTTTTGGTGCTGGGGATGCTGCTGGATGTATCTGAAATCTTCCCTTCTCCCTGCAAAACACATCCCAACACTGCTACCTTTCTGCACAGGGAGATGGTCTGAGGCCCTTCTTGGTGGCTTCTGCTAATTTAATTCTGGTTCATCTAGGCCCAGAACTGGACACCTTTTCTAGATGTGACATAGCAAGTGCTGGTTTTAGGGCTTGGCCTGCATCTTAGCTGTACATCACAGGTTTCACTTTGTGACCTCTTCTAGCTACTCAGGTCCACAGAAGTCAACCTGGCCTTCTAGTTTTCCCTTTGCTGTCATCCACAAGCTTCAGAAGAGTGCTCGCTGTTTTCTCCTTCAGGTCAGTAAGAGAGATGTGCTGTAGGAAAAGTCCCAGAATAAACCCTGTACTACTGCACAGGTTGCCAGCCTCCAGGTAGACTACAACGCAGTTAAACATTGTCCCTACCATCCCACTTGTTATTTACTAATAATTTTCACATCCCACCTCTCATCTCCTAACGTGGATACAGGAGCACTTCAGGACCCAGTGTCATAAACCTTGCTATATTCAAGGTAAATGCCATCTGTGTCCACACACCCTGTAATTTTACCACCAGGGGCAGACAGGTAAAAAATCCATGTTGGCTGCTTCCAGCCACTTCCTTTCTGAGTCCTGAAAGGTGATCCCATGGAACTCCTATGATTCTTCTTGGCACCAAAGTGAAACCAGCTCATGTCTATAGTTTCTGCAATTGTTCCTTTTGAAATTTACCGATGCATGCAATATATTCTTTCCTGCACTGGTTGAAGRTTTTCCCCAATCTCTTTGATGCGGGAACAAACACTTTTGCTGTAGTTATTTCAAAAAGGTTTTGTCCTCTTTGCTGCCCTGATGAATGTTCTGGAGAGTGATGACACCTGCCACTGTATCCTGCTAAGTGGCCTGAAACAGTCTCTCATCCTGTCTTTTCTGAATCCCATAGATGAGTTTTACATGCCCAAGATGCTCCTTCACATACTGCAACATTGATACAACATTGTGCATGGAGCTCTAGGCCGTCCTCTTTCCTTCCAGGCATTTGTGTTAATGTGCATTTGATACAAGTGTCTTTGTCTTCTTTCCTCACTCCTGCGGTCTCCCCTGTTCCTGTCATCCTGCACTATTCTCTATGCAACCCATCTGGATTTTCCTCCTGGACTGTGCGTCATGGTCTTCCTCGCTGGTCTCAGTAGTTTGAAGTACCTTTCATCAGTTCAGCCAGTCCCCTGACAGTTCTGCYCTTAGCACATTTTATCAGCTGTATCTCGTCTTCCCTTGCAGTCCTTCATTCCCAGCGTTGGTTTTCCTGTGAAACCTGCAWCCCTGCCATCAGCACCTGCCATGGAAGCAACTACTGACCCACAAAATTCATGTACTGCCCCCGAGACCGTTCCTCCCTCATCTGCAGAATAATGGGGACAAGACACCCTTTTATATCCTGTAGYGTAAATCTGGTTCTGCTTGCAACATCAGGTCCTGCTGATGTACGGGACCATCAAATGGGTCCTTCCCAGAAGCAGAGCTGAGACACTGCTGCAAAAAACAGTTGCTGCACAGACTTGATGCACATGGCAACCACACAGCAGGAACYGTCCAGTGGAAACAGCTCTTTGTGTCTACACGAAATGAGATCATGATGTGTGCAGGACAGAATCACTGCTGTCTACATAAAACACCTCCATTATGAAATCTAGCCAGATCCTAAGTCTGAATACATCTTAGGCAGTAATTATTTTTGATTATTGATAAATAAACTCCTGTAAAGTTCAGATGCAATGAAAGTGACTCTTTCAGACAGACAGATAGTGCACTAGCTCTTACGAATAAATTTTCAGATAGACTGAAGAATGACCAAAAATTTGTCTAGTCTCTTCTGCAGACAACAATATAAAAAGTGTTCAAAAGACCCGAAGCTGAAACATTCACAAAGAAATAGGAACCTTACATTTACATTTTCTCTTCACTATTAGAGACAGTAGCTTCTTCTTTCCTCTAAAGTGGCTTTTACTGGGRAAAAAWTTSTAGMAAAKARCTGTTTAYAGTAAATTACTAYCTTAAAGCTAAYGGCAAATATTTTGAAAAGGAAATCATGTCTATTTTTCCCTGAAAGTTTGGTGGTACTTTTTTGCTTTTATGATATTGATTTATGAAATGCTTTCTGTAATTGTGTGAAATTGCAAATAATTAAAAGAAACTAATAATTAAAATTGAAAATAATTAAAACAGGYAAAATTAACCTGTTGTGGGGAAAAAAGTAACTGCAAAAATATATCTTTGGAATGGGAAAAATATTCTATACCAAAACACAATCACAACTGATTACCTGGCATAGCTTAAATTTTTGTATTGGCAGTCACCACAAACATAATTACAGCTTTGCATTTTACCTGCCATGATAATAACCAAAACTCCACTTGAATGTCCTTTGGTTATAACATAGAAGTATACTTTATATTTTCAGTTACCTTTTGTAACTTTGAAGAGAGTGTTTTTCTTTAAGCATAGAGAAAAAGAGAGTAAATCATTKTGAGAAACAAGATATTTTAAGTTTTTTTAATAGAACATGATGCACTACAGTACTGTAACTGAGTTATAAATAGAATGAAGCACTAAAGCACTCTCTTTGGAATACTTCTGTCATCACGTCTTCCTCCTTTGTTTGTTCTGTACACACAGACACACAGATCTATCTATAAATCTATAGATCTATCTATCTATATATCTATTTAACTAAATGTATATTTATCTCTCTCTCCCTCTCTCTCAATATATATCCATAGATATCTATGCCTCTACCTATATATAGGTATCTTTATATCTATTTACATATATAAATATCTAAATATCTGTCTCACCAAAACACAGAGTGTTGGGGTGTGGAAGAGACCTCTGGAGATCATCACGGTTTTGACTATCTCCAGAAAAAGAAAGGGAGACTCCACAAACTGTGCAGTCTATTCCAGTGCTCTCTCACCTGTACAGTAGATAAGTTTTCTTGATATTCAGGTGGAATTTCCTGTGTTTTATTTTGTGCCATTTGCCTGTTGTCCTGTTACTGGCCACCATTGAGGACAGCCTGGCCCCATCATAATATACATATTGATATATTTATATGCACATGAGCATATATGTTCACATATRTAATATATATTTATATAAATAAAGACAAATAAGGACATAAATTTATATATAATAAATATATTTATATATGTAAGAATATACATATGCTATAAAGAAAATCTAAATTGTTGGGTTGTTTAATTAATTTTAAATAAATTGTTATTTTATCTTACTAGAAAAAAAAAATCTCTTTTGCCTAATTGAATTGGTGGCGGCTCTTCATTCTTCATTTATTCTCATCTTGTTTTTGCTCTGTGAAAATAAAACTATAACTAGCAGAGTAGTGGCAGTAGTATAAAAAAAAGCAACTGAGAGTAAAATGCTATTGCCTCAAAAGAGAGACTAGATTAATCATTTCATTTGGGGTTAGAAAAACTGACATCACATAAGAATAGATTTGCAAAGATGGGTGATCTGGACAATTTTAGGAAAACTTCAGAGAAAGAAATAGAAGGATGGATATCTCCTTCCTTGTGTAACCCCAATTCCACTGTCTATGAGTTAACCCTAAATGTTTTAGCACTTGTAACCTGCTGTTGCATTAGGCCACCTGCAGGTATACCAAACAGCACAATCCCYTGGCTAGCTCAGCCTCTTTCAATTTGCTGACAGAATTCAATTTCAGTGCAGAAACTGAAATCCTGACCAGGATGGRAGCACTAGAAGTAAGAAGATATTAAATTAAATGAAACAACTATTTGAATCAGTCCTTGCAGCGTTACTTGAGCAGATTAGAAATTTTTTGCTATGTACCCTTCAAACTGAGGTTCTATAAACTGAAAAAAAAAGTAATTCTTCTTCCTGTTAAAACTCAGATATAAATAAGCACTATATTAYCCACTTTTATTCATATGAATAATTAGTTCTTACATTTAATATTAAATAGTAGCTGTGTAATTATTTCTGCAGAAAAACATTTTAAAAAGACTATGAGGAATGGTGCATGTGACACTGGATACATTTCAGTAACTCCTTATTTGCCTTTTAGGGATAAGTAGCATCACAAGACTGGAGAGCAGAATGAAATGCAGACACTTTCATTAATGGGTCTTGGGTTCAAATCCTTAGGCTAAACATACCTGAAAATTAACACCTGGTGACAGTCACTGAGAAATGTGAAATGTATTAATTGTCAGTCAATAAGAAGGTTTCAAGATTAAGAAAAAAATTTGTAAAATTACAACCACTTGGCAATCTAATGTACTGTTAGTTTGATTATCCTGACTTTTTTTTTYCCACACATCATCTCACTGAAGACAGCTGACAGATAAACTGGTATGGCAGTTGGCTTGAACACTATGAAGTTATCCTTCTACATCTAGAGAGATAAAATGCTCATTTTCAGCTATTCAAAAGTCTTTACACCAGTACTGGTTTTAAACATTGTGAGGGAGATATAAGTCTTTTCAATATGTACTACTGAATGAAAAGAATTCACAGTTTATAGCTAGATCCCAGGAACTGTGAAAGTGTTACCAAGCAAGTTACATTTATTTAAGAAGAAGTGGAGGAAAATGTTGGAAATTTTTTTCAGATTTACCACAGTAGTGTATGATCCCTATATTCATGGTTAATGTTTAGTTTTGTACAGTTCTTAGTGTAAGTGCCAGAGAGTAATGTATTATGGGGATGAGAAGGGTTTAACCTGCTTTGACTTGTCAATCAGCTGGATTAACAGAGGAATGGACATCCCAGCAAAAAAATATGCTTATATTGTCCAAACAAGAATTTTGTTTTCCAGTTTATGCTTAAAAATTCATTTGGATTAATATTGAAGTCCCTAGAAATGTGAAACATACAGAATTCTGTGAGAAGACACTTATAAAAACAGACAGGCAGGAGTAAAGTGCATGATACACTATACTTTTAATAGAATTTAAGTGTAAAGTGAAGTGTGTCTTAGAAGTGATGTAATTTTTTATATGCCAGACACTATTGACAGCTCAGGGTGGCCTGTCATGACATGATGGAAATGTTGTGTGTATAGCCCAGAGTTTTCTGGATAGTAATGTTTTTAAAAAACACTATGTTTCTCTTGAGGGCATCGTTAAAATGAGGTTTCAAAAGCCTTTTAGATGAGTTTCTCAAACCCATGATTTTACTTTCATGAAGTAATGCTATAAGCAAAATTCTCTATGACTCTGTAGGAGGAGGAGATAGTGGGTGCTGGGGCAGAGCTTGAAATCTTTGAATTATTACTTTTAGGTCTGCTGTATCAAGTTTAATTTTACCTGTTTAGTTCTCATTAAATCMATCATTCAGAGCTACTTTTTGACAAGATAAATATGYTCATTTTCTGTTCTTTATATTTTGTCACAAGAAGATATATAYGCCACAAAATGAAATAATAATTTTAAAGCATRTCACAGTAGATAAAATATTGCAATCTGCATATATCTCTACAAGTCTCATCTGAGTCAGTTTTTAGAAAGACTGTAGTAGTTTAAAGGTCTTACCCACAACCATTGTTTTCTTTTACTGAGCAAACTTAGTTTGCTTATGAGAAATAATTAAGTTAAAAATATAAAAATTTTCAAAGTTTTAATTTTTTGTTTGCACATTTTTTGCTAGAAATTAAATGGCATTAATGAAATCCCACCGAAAAACAGAGCATGACCATGGTGTGCYAGGTCAGGTGTATCTTGGAAAGAAAATTGAAAGGGAGGGGATTTTTTCTCTCTTTGTATACTCTACTATATAATCTAAAAGAGATTTAAAAAACAATTCTCTGTGTTTCAATCATCACAGGTGCAATTATAATATACTATTAGATTATTATAATTTTGTCTGATCAATATGATGTACACACATTAATTTTAGTAGACAGATTATTAAAAGTGTTAATAGGACTGCTTTTTAGGTTTCGAAAAGTTTGAAGTAGAATGGCTTAAACTCTACTTTTTTATATTATGGTCTCTGTTTCTCCTGAAAATGGCATATTCCTCACAGTCTCCATCCTTAGAGATATTCAAAAGCCATCTGCCCAGGCTGAACCTATCTGAGCAGGGTGATTGTAGATGACCTTCCCAAGTCCCTTTCAACATCCACCATCCTATGGTCCTGTAGAAAAGTATTGACATATTGCCAGTGTAAGGACACTGTCTTATTCACTTTTATATTTACTGTAACTCCCAAAAGAGAAAATGTGATGAAAAAGACAGAAATCTAGGATATAAGGAAATTTATAGGAAATTAGTAGAACATGTACATTTCTGCTTCCAGTGGCCCCTCAGAAGCCTTTTGTGTATGACTGCACCAGAAATTCTTTTTAAATCCCTCTTTTTCTTTCTGAAATTCATTGTCTTCTGTGGTTATGAACTGATTACATATCACAGGTTAYCCTGAAACATATCTGTGCAAAACTGATGGTGTTTTCTGGAGCACACTTTGAAAAGTCCTGAATGCTCACACTCTCTAGCAGGTGGTAACTCCTAAAGAAAGTTACTGTCACAAATGCTCAATATCTTCAGGAAAAGTAACTACCATGTCAGCTGTCACGACAATAACATTTTTGAAGCTAAGTGCTTTAATACGTTACCATATACCCTGCCACAAAGCTAAATGATCTGTTTGCATCTGATCATAAATAAAAAGGTTTAGGCCATATAGTTCAGACCAAGTGAGGGTTCAGTTTTGGTCATGTAGGTGCAGAACTTCTGGTCATGCAGGTACTAGATCCCTTTATCAACTGAAAAATATGAAGTGTCAGGGMAAATGATTAAAGAAATCTATCACACCTATGTTTGGCAATTAGATAGTATCGTGATGTTTTAAATTTAAATACTTCCCATCAAAAAGTTTGATACAAAGAATTATTTTACTTATTTCAGATACAACTTTTACTTTTTTATTCTAAACTAATGTCTGTTTTTTCATATGTMACTTTTTTCTTTCTCTGGATATTCYATCTCCCTTTTCTCTTTTTCAGACATTGCCTGTAAGCAGAGGTCTTCGGCTTCTTTCTCTTGCTTCATTATCAGTAACTTTGGTGGTTTCTTTCTGTCTCAGGGTGCAAACTGTAGATTCAGCTCTCAACAGTYACATTTATTTTTTTCAGGTCTAAGGGCAGATGCTTTGGGAAAGGGCAGACAGCTAAGGGGAAGAAGGTATGCATTTTAGCTGATTTAAGCCAAGCTCCACATAGGATTGTTTAATCAACCAGAATGTCCCAAGGAGTCAGAGAGCTCCTAGATACATGCAAAATCTTTTATAAGTCACTTGTTGAAGACTGGTAAAGGAGATASCAAGCATTATGATGAAAATTYTACTGAAAAMYTTKGKKSGSYTWRKTTYYSRAWTWAWTWWTT
>CADDXX010000244.1:335539-398537 GCA_902810485.1 Alauda arvensis | reverse complement strand
AWTTWARAAAWTTTTWMMAWWMYTTMMCMWTWRSMAAAAAAMCCCTCAAACCAASCAACCAAGCTACCCAAACAAACAAACAAACAAACAAACCCAAAGAAAACAAACAATCAAACCATAAACTGTTGAAAATAGTCACTGCTTGTAAGTATTTCATATGTTAGTAAATTATGTGGCTTTCAGCACAAGAACAGGATGAAAGCAGCTGGGGTTTAAGCCAATCCTTGAATTACATACTGAAATCCACAACTAGACTTGTCAATGCATTGGATTCAGTCAGAAGGATACAGCTCTGCAATTTTAATTCAGCCACAGTGGTTGGAGGTTTGTTTCAGTGAGCTCAATATTCCATGCTATATCCACAGGTGATTTAAGAAAAACCCAAAATGTGACGATAAAGTAATTTTTTACCACAATACTTTCCTCATTTATACTTTTCCAAATATTTTCTGCTTACATGTCCTCCAGAAGCAATTAATAAAATTTTTATATTTATGCCATCCATTTTTTTTCAGAAGACCAGCCATCTCCTTGGTTCTRCAYAGAYACTGAACACTRATATTTGCAGATGCTCATTAGAGRCAGACGGACAGACAGACAGACACACACACTCCCCCATGCACCCATCTCAAATCTCTGGCTGTGCTCAGGTGTCCCCTGAGCACTCCCTCTGTGGTCTGCCTTTTTTAGCTACCCTACTTTCTCTTCCTTTTCTCTCCAAGCAAATTCAGATGTAATGTCACTAGAAAGAGTGGTGGAAAAGCATGAGGGAGGCAAGACCCACCACTCAATCTCAGCCACTGTGGTGACTTTGCACAGCCAAGACTTTCTTTGAGAGATTTCCCCACAATTTTCACAGTTCTTATGCTCATGAGTTCAAAATGCCACAGGCTTACACATGAATTCCAGTTTTGAAACAAATTTTGAAACACCTCTTTGAATTTTACTKGACTTGGGTAATATGTTGAACTTTATTCTTTATTGCTCAAGCTACAATGTAATAGTAGGGCATWATTCAGTCTAAGAAAGGTGAGAGACTGAAAAGAAGAAAGGAGGTACTGAAGCAGGCACAAAAAAGAGTATTTTCAGGAAGGACAGCAGTGATTTTATTACAGAGGAGTGCAAGGGGTCAGATTTCAGACTGACCTTTTACTCTTGGAGAAATTCTGACTTCATGGCAACACAAATCTGCTTAAAGGAATTCTAAAATTCATTCGCTTTCCTTGAGGACTCTTTCCTGGCAAAATGTACGGTAACAGCTTGATATCTTACACACCTCATAAGCAACAACAGTCTCTTGGTCTCTTCTTCTCATTATTCTCTCTCCATATGGGTGCCCTACCCCCTTTTCGAGTAACAAAAATAGGGGGACGGAACATGTGGCACTATGACTGTACAAGAATTAAGGCTCTGGATTTRTGTCTCACAGAATGTCAGTATTTCTCTTTCATTAGTGCTTCATTAAACAGGTTTTACTTCTAGAAGACTGTCTCACTTCAGCTATTTGTGTTACATATTCTTAAACTAAATTAACTTGGACAGCATCCCTGGATATAAGTAACGACAACATGGTAGCTTGATTTTGCCACATTAAAATTATAGTGAAATACCACACAATGGAAATACAACCCCACTCTTTGCCATGACTGATCCAGACTGCAGCAAAGACAGGTAAGGCTTCAGAACACTTGCAGTRCATTGATGACATAATTGTATGGGGGAACAGGACAGAAGGAGGTTTTGAGATAGGGGAGAAGATAATCCAAATCCTCCTGAAGGCCAGTTTTGCCATAAAACAAAGTAAGTTTAAGGGACCTGCCCAGGAAACTCAAGTTTTAAGAGCAAAATAGCAGGATGGATATTGTCAGACTSCAAAGGATGTGGTCAAAAAACCAGCAGCTATGTCTCCCCCAACCATCAAGAAGGAAACTCGGGCTTTCCTAGGTGCTATGGGATTTTGGARGGTGGATGTTCCAGATTTCAGTCAGACTGTGAGTCCTCTCTATTATGTGACACAGGAGAAGAGCAATTTCATGTGGAGTCCTGAACAACAAGAAGGTTTTGAACAAATTAGATTGTCCATGCAGTAGCCTGTGGGCCGGTCAAGAGAGGACAAGATATGAAAAATGTTCTCTACASTTTAGCCAGGGGGAGTCTTGGGAGTTTCCTGAAGTCTCAGGAGTTTCTAAGGAAAAGGTACCTGGGAAGACTTGAGAATGACCCCTGAGGAMCTGGAGTGAGGACTACAAAGGATCTCTGGCCTGCTATACCTCAACTGGAAAAGAGATGTTGGCAGCTTATGAAAGGGTGTGAGCTGCCTCAGAAGTGATTCGCACTTCAACACAGGTTCTTCTGGCACCCTGACTGCTGGTGCTGGGCTGGATGTTCAAAGGGAAAGTATCTTGCACATATCACACCACTGATGCTATGTGGAGTAAATGGATCATGCAAATTATACAACAAACTTGAGTAGGAAACCCCARTCTCCCAAGATCTTAGAATACATCATCAAAGGTGAAAATTTCAGACTGTCTTCAAGGAGGAGAAGRAGAAAGTTGAAGGCACATATTGAGRMGTGCCACCATTTAATCAACTGACAGAAAATGAAAAGGGATACTCTCTCAGTATGAGTAGATGGTTCAACCACATTGAAAGCAATGGGCAGGCAGCAGGATCTTCAAAAATTGGATTTAATTTAGTTAAGGTCACATGGTTAGCTAACACTATAGGCTCTACCTGTCAAGCTGGCCCCTAATCAAAACCTCCATGTACTGTAGAAYGGGATAAAGTCCCTGTGGTACATATGARTAATGTTTTAGGAAAGACAGTTGGATTAGTCCTGCCTCAAGCAAAGGCAAACCCRTCTGTWGGATCCTCTTTGCTCAAGGACYTGAGTGCACTTGGTGGGTAAYGCAAGATGGATRGGGARAAAAARCACCCACCTCAAGGGGATTTATTTTTGTGTCTGCAATGTTGAGCTGTACGTTATTTATTACTAAATGACACTGAATGACACTGCCACTGCATGCCAYAATTTCTATGGACAATGAGGATAAACTGCTCCAGGTACACCTGGCCGGAGAGCTGCCTGATGCAGCTTTCAACCACCCWCAGTAAGCCAGCCCTCCAGCCCTGGAAGACATCTAGGATGGATAGACCCCACAGTCATGGATTTAATGATTTCAAGAGACGTCTTGAGGGGATAGCCACTGTATATGGAAATTATACCTGCACTTGTCTATATTTATCTATCTATCTATCTATCTATCTATCTATCTATCTATCTATCTATCTATCTATCTATCTATCTCTACATCATTTATATCTAGTGTATGTATATCTGTATCTATGTCTGTATCTACATCTATCTATATGTATACATTTGGAAGGTGTAGAGTCTAGGCATAAGGTAGATGATTTAGAATAAGGGATGAATAATGTCCTGGTTCTGGCCAGTACAAGGTTAATTTTTTCCAGTAGGCCAGGCAGGGGTTGTGGACAGGAACCTGATATTCTATAATACCACCTCACCTCTCTGAAAGGTATGGTGAAAAAGGGGTCTGTCTTTTCTGAAGAGAAGGGGTTCTTTTGGGTTGAAAAAACATGCTGGAGAGACAATCAGCATTTGTTCATAATGATGGCCTTTCAGTGTCAACTGTTTCTTTGTCTTATCCCCTTGCTTATTAATATTGTTGCTGTATTCTTTGTCCTCTTATCTAATTGCTGTTTTCACTAAATTGTTCTTGTCTCAATCTGTGATCTTTGCCTTTTGYCCTTCCAGTTGGAGCAGGAGGAGGGGATGACGAGCAATGTGGTTTTAGTGGGACTTCTAAATTGGCTAATACCATTCCTAAACCATGACAGTATTACAGCAAATTCCACATGCAAAGGTACTCTTTACAATGCCATTCAAAATTTCTGCAGGAACATCTGAAATATATTTGCTACATAAGCTACTCATGCATGCACTTTATTTAATAGCAGTCATACTTTAAATATCTTTCATACCAGAAAATCACTGCAACAACTTATTTCATCTTCTTGCCTAGCTAAATGGCACGCAGTTTTACTTCCTTTCATAGAATTATTATCTTACATATAAAAAATATGTTGTTTTTCCACACCTTTCTGCTCAGACTAAATGAAGCATGACACTCTGCCACACCCTGCGCATAAACTTGGGTCAGTTAAGCTGTTGCTAATTTCAAGGACAACAGGTAATACAGAGGCACTTAGCAGAAATTGGCAGACTGGCTAATTTTGCAGTGTGAAGCACCTTAAGTACTTTAATACACTTTTCTTCTGTGGGTAGCTGTATTCATGGAAGAATGGGAGTATATGAAGAGATTTCAATCAAACTGGAGTGGTCTACTTCAGAAACTAAACCCAGCAAATTCTTGGTTTTATGAATGYCTTGCTGCTCTTTGGAGTACTTTGTGTATCTGGCATAAAAAATTATTTTGTTTGTGATTAATGAATGCAGATACTATCCTTAATCCAACATTTCAGGAAATAAATGGACTAAATACCATTTGTAAAATTTTCTTTCCTTTCAGCATTCATATTAAGGAATTCAGCAACAGTCTTTCTGATTTTAGGYCTCTAGAAGAAGTGCAAAATTGCCATCTGGCCCGCAATTGAGTTTTGGTAGAAACTTGCTCCGCCAGTTCAGATTTTCTATGAAAAGAACTGAAAGTAACACTTGCACTCAAATGTTATACTAACTTTAYRTAGTCTGTCATGTTCTGCAGATAAWGTAAACTTTACATTCTTTGTTCTGAATGCTCTTATCAACTGATTCTATCAAAATGTGGTTCTGCYATTTGATTCATATCACATTTGGGATGGCACAGGTCACATGGTAATACTGAAGAAATCAAAGAAATCACTGTCTTACAGAGAACGCCAAATTTAACATAATAAAAGTCAGAATCTGGTGTGAATGTGATCTGCATGACTTGTCCTTTCCCCAGCCTTACTTTTCCCTTGTAATTCCCACAAAATTCTGGATAAAGATTTATCTTCTGACTTGTTTCCAAGTAATTTTCTCTCTCCTTTTCTTTCTTATGCCAGACATCTAAATGTATTCCTGCTTTCCAAATACAAGAGACCTCTTTATCCCTGTTCCTTGTGACTTGATCCTGTCTCAAAGAAAAGAACAAGGTAAAGAAGCAACATAGGGAGCTAAAAATATGCTGAGAATCGACTTGCGTGAGTAATTTCAGGCATAAGGAAATCATAAAATTTGGTAGCAAAACTGTCTTTTTCATTTAGCACAATATTTGTAGTTTCAGAGGAAATCTCTTGTCTGGTAGTTTCTCCTGAGGGAATACATCTCTAACACATCTTGCTGATCARTGCATAGGGATGAAGAAGTTAAAAAATTTGCTTGGGAAATAAGCATGGGTCACACTCCATCATACTGCAGTAAATAAAACTTTCGAGAATAAAATGTGAGTTCAAGAATTCCTTCCATCTTTACAGCAAGTCACTAGATGAGAGCTATGAAAGATGAAAGAGAAGAAACTGAAACTCTGACTTAAGATGATGCAACATTATGGCTTTTTTWAAATTTTATTCTGAACCCTAGGGATTTTGAATCCGTTGATGTGTTTGTTTGCTTGGTAGTCTTTTTGTGCAGAAGCATTGTTTCCACAAAAACATACTTCCACTTGACATTACAGCAGGATTTGGAACCTGGGGCTTCTCGTTTAAGAGTATTTTTTATAAAAGGGTCTTATATCACAGGCAAATGATTAACAATTGAGCTGTTATGTAAAAGTGACAGTAGTTAGTCTATAACTCAAAGATTATAAAATTGTTATTGGTATTAATTTAATATTATTGTTGTTATTGCACTTGATGACTGTTTAAACAATCTTGTCATTCTATTGTCACACATTGTAAGTGGTGTCTTCTTGTTAAGTAATAAAATTTCATAGTGGTCTATGCTCACCGAGTAGTAAAACTTGTGCTACAAAACATATTCAAAACCTTATCCTACAGAATATGGACTAAGTTTTAAACTTAGTAACACAGAGACTGTCTTGGTAGCACACATATTCAATAGTTTGCATATAAGRAAACTGAAAAAATTAATTATGGGATCCTAAATTTGAAATTAAATAAACCCAGGTCAAAGACTCRAATTTTCAAAAGACTGTTTTATGACTACTATCAGAGTGTGTAGCGTACAAAGTTCTTTACCAAGTAAACTTGTTCCCAGGAGAGGCGATTTAAAGCTGTAAAGTTGTTAACACACAGTCTATATATAACACATAGTTCAGGGGTAGTGAAGGGGTGGCATAACTCCTCCACCTGTCTGAGTGGAACTGAAGGTAATCAAAGAAATAGCCCATGTCAGAGGTTCAGACATAACAAAAGATAAAGCATGTAGAATAACTAAAGAAAGTAGTCCTTGTTAAATTAAAAAAAAAAAAAAAGGAAATTTATCTTAATTGGTATTTCTACAACAGCTGCACTTTCACTCTCTTGAATGACAAATGTGTTATTTACTCTCAGTGATATATCTGACACTGTGGTTTTACATATTTTTTAACAACGGAAGCTTGGTTTCATATCCATATTCAAATGACATAAAAGAGAGTTATTTCTCCTGCTATCAACTCAACAAAAATTTCCTTGACTGAGCTATAATCTTTTAATTATCAAYTTAAAAAATTTTGACACTGCGACATTAGCAAGCCAGACAGAATAACCCAATCTGAATATAGAGGGTTTATATCATCTTTCTCTTTGTGCTACTTTTCTTTTAGAAACAGGTATGGATTCACATCTCTGCTGTTTCTACTCATAGCAGAAGCAATGATGTAGTGTTTATAAAAACATCTCTCTGTTGCTATGGAAACCATCATGAAACCAGAACTCAAGAGTGATAGTGCCAGAGAAAAATCTCTTGCACATACATATTTGTTATCTGAAGAAGTTATTGGCTGGAATTTTAGAGGAATTAGATTAATATCTCTTAAGGATGATTTTTTTCCCTAACAATAATAAAGTCAAGCATCAGGCATCCAAGTTTACAGTTTTTATCTTCTGAAACTATTTCTAATTTTATAACTAACAATGTCACACCCTACAAAGTAACATAGTTTTTTTTTTTCTCTGTGCTATTTAATGAATTTAGGGAAGATCAGGCATTTTTAAAATATGTGAAAAGTAGTATATTACTTACACAGACCTGTTGAAAATTCACAACTTACTAAATATTGATAGAGAAACAGGACCAACTTCTAATGATGGTAAACAGTCATTTCCTTATTTTGATTGTAGTATTTTTTCTTTTTCTAGGACTCCAAATATTTGCTCACTATACTTATCAAATTGATTGATACACACGTAGGAGGAATGTAATATTCTTTCCTACTTGCTAAACTGGAATTGATTTTTTTCTTTATCATTATAGAAAATAATTGGGTTTTTTTTACATATGAAATCACTGCCCTATTTTTTGCTTGAAGTAGCTTTCAGTACAGGGGGGATGTTGACAATTTATTTGCACTATTATTTAATTTGATAGAAGCCAATTGGCTTAAATCCAAGAAAGCGGCCTAATATGAGTACTAAAAGTTGCTGACCTGAACAATAAATGTAGCRTTTTTTCTAATGYCTGACAAAACATTTTTACAAAGACAAATTTAAACACAGTATCTTCAGSAAAAAAGGATGGATRCTTCTCTTTCAGATAACATGACTAATATATAAAGGGGAAAAGGAGTTGCAGTGTCATCTCTTAGCTGTTGATGCTACTGAGAAAAATACAGCTTCTTGAGTTGTTTTTGTTTTATAAAAATCAAGACACTCTGGAGTGTTGGCAAGGAAATATGAGGTAACAAGGATGCAGTGAATATRCTTTTCATCATCTGAAGATCTTTAATTGTAATTGCAGTATATAATGGTGTAATTAGTTGCCTAAGTGACAGGATAGGCTTGAATCTTTCCAACTGTTTTGTAAAACGACCATTTAGCTCACAGAAATCTTTCTTTAGACTGCATGAGTGACAGTGAAAGATTGAARAAGGTTTTTTAATCCTGAAGTGTCTAAAGTAAAGAAGGGACTTTACCTCACGGTGTCTTTAGAAAAGGCCTGTGAAGACACAATGAGTTATTTAATGGTACTTGCTTACCAATATATTTCAAAAATGTTGTAAAAAACATTAATCTGAATCAAGAAAAGTAACAAAAAAAAAAGAGGAGTGTGTCAATAAATTTGCAGAAAGCAGCAGTGAGGAGGTGTTTGGAAATTGATTTCTGATACTTAGGAGTGGTCAAGACTCATTAGTCTTGACTGTCATGAGTATGTGTTCAGAAATATGATCCATGCTGAAGATATTGAAGGGGGTTATGCRTGTATGTATGCATRTATGTATTTATGTATSTATGTATGTATGTATKTATTTATTTMTTTAAGGAGCAAATAAATATCACTGATTCATTTAAAAATATACCTTTGTACTGGCCATTGTAGCTTCAGCTATTTTTCTTCCCTCTAAATTTAAATTTAGGATTCAGTCAAGGCACATATTGGTCTGTTTTGAAAAGAAAGAAAGTATTTATCCAGTATTACATAGTACTAAATTTTATTGAAGAATTAGTAATTCAAGTGGGACATTCATCAGAACTTCCTCCTCCTCATTCTCTCTAAGTCCATTGTCCTCTTTCATATGACTTTCAGGAAGAACTGAAGAGAAAAATGAGGGACAAAACCATGGCTGAAATTCTTGCAAAACAAGCAAGATCTGTGTGCAATTTATTGTTGCTTCTGCCTATTTAGGAAACTTCCTGAGAAATCATCTTTGAAAATTTTAAATTTTGTCAGTGTGTATCACACTCGTGCATAAAATAATGGGCATTGCAGCAGAGAATATGAAGGCACATCAATATGCGTAGAGTATCAACATGTAGTCTTAAAAAAATAGCAAATGAACGTCTGTATACAATTAAAAAAAACTTGAGGAATGGGAGTCAAGCTTCTGTATTTATYGAACACTGTTTAACATAAAAAAGCTATGCATTTTACAGCTGTAGCAAAAAAATTTAAATAGAACATTTCCTCAATCCTAGTTTACTGCAATTCTAAATCAAAGTCAGAATTTAAATTTCTTAATTAGAATTTGGCTAGTAGCTTTATTGCTGTGTTCACACTTTCCACTCCGTACCAAATGCCTCTGAGATAATTTTCACTTCAAATTATAGGTTATAGCAGAGGTAAAAACAAAAACAAAAACACCAACATTTTCATTACAAACAAATAAAGTGTGCATTTTCCAAGTTATGCTAAATTCAGAATGTATCTTCTTCCTCTGGCCTTCTCTTTTTGTACAAGCAGAAAATCAGTCAGTCTCAACATATTTTGGCAGGTACTCATTGAAATAACAACTCTGTAAGCAAAGCCTTTCTTCAACAATTAATAGCTCAAAAGTCTTAGAAAGCCATTTTAATTTATTTAATCATTTCATATTTCAAATATGTACGTGACTTCAAATTTCTATGTTTTCTTTTATCTCCCAATCAGACTGGAAGTTAAGAAATAACCATTCCTAATATTAATACTTTTWAAAATAAATATTTCAAGTGGGTACATTTTCCTTTACTTTTTAATAAGCAAATTATGTCTGATTCTGAAATGCTTCCATATTCAAAWACTAAGGTATCTTCTTGTATATGCTGCTAGAAGGCTTAACCTCTAAAAGTTTGTGYCAAAAGTCATTAACATATATATTTGTATGTCACCAAAAAGTGTTTTAGAAGGTTTTCTTTCATAAGTTCTTTTCCCCCTCTTGATAATATAGACTCAGATTTAAATATTTATGTTAAGCTGCTGTTTTAGTTAYTGAATATCATTAAGGATAATTGCACCTTATTTCCCTCTCTCTTGGGGAAGATTTACTGTAATATTTTGAAACCTTTTACTTCACTAGTTACCTGTTAATTGTTTCATTGTTTTATAATGGTATATGAGAAAGGATTAAGTTTAAATCTCTCTTAAATATTCCATTTCAATGCTCATTCCTAAAAAYATCAAAGTCACAAAAAATTTTAAAGGTTTTAAAAAAGATTAGGCAATTTTTATGTCAAAGGTTTTTGATGCAAAATGAAGGTATGCTCGGATAACTACTTTGTGATTTAAATATGGAAGCTGAATGTGAGCCTCAATTTCCAATAAATAGAGGAAAGTTAGTCTTTTGTATAACAGTTTCATAATCTGATATTTACATATCCTTTTCAACAAAGCTTATAGTTTCTTTCAAAAATTTCTCTTTCAAAAATCCAGGCTTTTAAATTGTGTAAAACAGCACTTTTGCCAGTTGATTAATCTTTTTCATTAAAAAATATTCAGACTGTCACTTTGCAAATAAAAAGCCAAAATTCACATTTACCTAATTTCTCTCCATGAACAATTCTTCATTTGGTTTCTCATCAAAGAGTTTTTCTTTTAGGCATAAGATAAATTGATACAATTTTATCACTGATATCAGCTAAAATTCTCTTGAAAAATGTACCATGTGCTGCATTTCAGGAAATTCTATAGACACAAAGGGAATTACTATAGCTARCTTTGTACAAAACTGGGAGATACAAAATTGTTTTTCTGAAATCTGCTTCAGAAAAATCTAGTCTCAATCACTKACTAGTATTTTGCATATCAAGTGCAATTGCAGGAGGGTTTGCATTATTTATGTATTACACTGTTACTTAAGAAAATGGGGTCTGCTGACCAATAGTTGACAAAGGTAATATTGGGAATAAGAAGACGTGAGGCTAAACTGAAAGGGTGAGCTAATATTGTAACAACACTTCTTTTTATAATTTAAAAAAAAAATTTAAACCCTGTTTATCTCATTTGGGAATCTCCCAATGGCCTCTTTCAAAACAAGTTAAAATCTTTGAAGAAGTTGTTCAGAAATGAACTGAAAACAAATCTATGAATGTGAATAAAATTTTGGAGACAAATGCCTTGTTTTATTTTTGCAACAGTCTGATATTTGTCTTTCATCGTTTCCCCCCCCCAACCCCCACCAAAAATATAACCATTGTATTGAAGCTCAAGTTTATTTTACAGTGACAGCACACTAATCCTGTGTTAACACAAGAGTTACAGTTACAGTTGCCACTGTCCAGTTGTTTCAGATTCAGCTGAATTGCCAAGCTAATTTAAATGAGTATGTACTGCAATATGAAACTAGCTAGCTCTTCCTTTGACCCTGATGCAGTCATTCTCCCATAGAAGGCCATTAGGTTGATTAAACAGGACTTGCCCTTAGCATAGCTGTCCTGGCTGTCTCAAATCAACTATTTCTTTTGTATATCTTAGCACAACATCTAGGAGGATCTGTTCCAAGATAGTCCCAGACCGGGAGGTGGGGCTTCCAGGTTAGCAATTCCCAGGGTCCTCCTTTCTTCACATTTTAGAAACAGACACTATCTTTTCCTTTTTCCAGTCACTGTGGATTTCASATGACTGCCAGGACTTTTCAAATGTCATGGAAAGTGGTTTGGCAACTACTTCCGTCATTTCCCTCAGGACTACATACCAGAGTGGTGTGATACAAGATGGGGGTTTACAAAGCCAGTGCCAAAAGCTCACCTGGAGCGCTGCCTGTGCCCACTTACAAACAAAGAACTCCGAGCCTAAACCAGGACAAGCAGACAAGGCCAGGCTGCATGGTGCTTTGAGCAATTTGGTTCATTCATTAGTGAATGAACTCAAACCATTCTCTGATTCTATGGCTATGCAWTGCACTTTGTCAGGTCTCATAGACTCAYGTACATTCAAGCTCCTCASATTGTCCTTAACTTGATTTTCTGCSAATTCCTGCCTTGAGGTTAATCTATASAAGAGATTCAAAAAGAAAATTGACAGTGAAGACTAAGACAAAAAGGTTGTTGAGTACCTCAGCCTTCTCCTYCTTTGTTATCCAAGCTGTACACCTGTAGAAGTGCTTCTTGTTATTCCATACATCCCTTGTCAAATTCAGATATGCCTTGACCTTTCTGACCCCATCCCTACATAACTGGGTAGTTGTCCCTATGCTCTCCCCAGGATACTTGTCCCTCCTTTTACTTGTAGTCTTTGCATTTCCTTCTCCTTGKAGTTTGATTAGCAGGTCTCAACTCAGCTATGCCAGTCTCTCACATTCCTTTTGTGATTTCTTACACGTACCTATAGAGAGTTCTTGAGCTCTACAGAAAATGTTGTAAGGACCTGCCAGCTCTGTTCTTGTTTCCTTGCTCCTGAGGGGAGTTTCCAAGAAGATTCTCTGGTCTAAATCTTTGAGGAGCTTGGAGTTCACTTCCCTAAAATTCAGGGCCTTCTCCTTACTTATCGCCTGGCCCATTTCCCGTAAGACTGCAGGTTGTTTATTCTGTGAGAGGGCTGTCTATGAGCTGGCTCAAAATGTTTTTCTTCATGCACTCCAGGAAWCTCCTGGACCACCTGCAGCTCTCTGTGGCACTTTTCCATCAGGTGTTGGGGTGGTTGAAGTCCTCCAGCAGGAMAAGAGCCTGAGAGAGTGATGCCTCCTGTATCTGGAGCAGGAAGGCTTCATAGGCTACCCTTGATCAGGTGACCTGCACTGAACACCAACTGCAAAGTTCCCTTTGCTGATTCGTAACCATAAATCTCTTACGAGCATTCTCTCTTAGGTCATCTTCATATTGGTTTGACAAAAAAAAAAAAAAAAAAAAAAAGATAAAAAGTATTGTAGAAAATGTAATATCAAAGTAATTTTGACAAATTCTACCTGAAAATACAAATTGAATGAAACATGTCCTATAATAGACGCATCTTTGATAGAACAGGTCAGGTTGGCAGTCCTGTTTGGAGGTTGCCTATCTTCAATGATGCTGAAGCGGAAACAGCTACAGCAGATTGCCCATAGCTGTGCCCACAAAATTTTGATTTGTATGTCTACAAGTAAAAAGCCTCGACAATCTTTCTGAAAACATTTTTCATGGTCAAAGGGCCAGTACCTCTTAAAAAAGGAGGGTGGAAAATCCCTTAAATGTGAAAAAAACCCGCAACTTGTAATTATTTTAAAAAAATTATTATAACTATTATTTAATAATAATAATAACAACAACAATAATAATAATCAAATGGTCAGTAATTTTTCTCTTGCCTTTGGACTAAAGCCAAAGTCTTATTGTCCTATAACAGGATTTCTCATATAATTGGGTTATATCTGATTCATTAAGTATTCTGAGCAGAAATAGGGTAGGCAAAGGTACGCAAGACGTGTACATCAGATTATTTCTCTTATGCATCTTACTGAAGGGAACAAAGAAATTAATGATACAGATGTTTATTCCAACTTCCTTGTTTTTCTAATGGTGTTTAGAGGACCATGCTGTGTTTGAATATGCAAGATTTAGACAAGAAATTCAAGACATTTCTCTTAAATTTGCCTTTCAGTATTCTCTCCACATTTCTAAACAAGGACCAGGTAGCTCACATCCACATATCACTTCTTATGTCACGTCTTTCAGGTCCATTAAGGTATCTTAGATGTCTAAGACTTTCAAAGTTGCACTAAATTTTTATCATTGAGCAAATTAATTCAAATCTATTCCAAATTATTAAAAATAATTTATGATTCAAGCAAAACTCTAAACCAGATCTAGAGAGATATGGACAGTAATGACTTTTGAATGATCAAAGCAGCAGCCTTGTAGATTTCTGTAGATTTCTGCCTCCCCAGTGTGGCAGTGCTGACTGTTCTCTGGGTGGACTTGACGAAGGTGAGAGAAGAAAGCAAATTGCAGATCACTTCCTACAAAAAGGAAATGTTTTAAAATAAAATTTTCTGTTTTCATTTCAAACTTTGGTATTATGTTTGGGAACTTTGAATACTCTTTTTATGCRACAAGAAAGRTTTAATCAACGTAAGACWTAAAGCTCTCTTTTGGTGTACAAARGAATAAGTACATGTATGGTCATTGGATGATCAGGCACATGGCTGGTCAGCTAAGGTAATGATCAAAAGAAGTTTGAGAAGATTACCTAACAACTGAAGGGTACAGTAAATATCTGGAAAAAAGCACCTTCCTATAACCTGGAGTATTTGAATGAGTTTATTTGGGATTTTCTTTGAGATTGCAGGACTAATACCTGCTTGTTTTTTTTCCTGCCCTAGAAATCTTATGACTAAAATAGCGAAAACCACAATMATCCTGATAACATATTCAATGGCAATGGTTTGTGTGAGATATAACTTTTCCTCAAAATTCATACAGGAAGGAAAGTTGGTAACTCACCTTTAAATTCTGGGTAAGGGAAGGTTTTTGAAGAGTGAAACTAATAATGTAGGTTATTTATTCCAATCTATCCCTTGGTGCTAAAAAACTTTCTAAGTAACTTGTTTGTTATCAGCAGAATAATTCTTTATTTCACCATGATTCATGTAACAGCACCATCAAAACCCAAACAAAATTGTGTTACTACACTTGGTCTTACACTATCAACGTTGAGGCCAGATTTGAAAACTACTTACTTTTATCAAAAATGCAAAGCAAATTGTGTGTAAATCCTTATTTTCTTCATGCAAAAGGAAATCATAAAATCAGAACACTTATTGAATTACTATCTCAACTAAAATCAATTAAAYTTTATGGGGAACTAATCCTGCACATCTGTCTTTGTTGCATTTTATAATCACTGTTGAGATTTCATATTGCCATAGAATATTTATGCATTTCCAGCTTAGAGTGAAGTAGGATGTTTATTACTAATGATGAATCATTTTCTCCCATGTAAAATTACAAAAGGATAAACGGGTTGTGATAAAAAATATATTTGAAACTATTCTTTATCTGACTGAGAGAAGGGTTGATATCTATGTTGCAATGCAATGCTGCTGCTAAATTTATGAAGAATAAGAACRTGCAATTAGAGAGTAGTAATGGTTCAGTCATTGAGATGATGACTTTAAGCATCCACARAAAAGATGTTATCTATGTTTACTGTAGTTTTTCTTATTGCACCAGCTAACAGTGTAAATTATTGAAACAGGGGAAAAGAGCAGCACAAACCATTTCTTATATGAAGTCTCAAAGACTCCAATCCTGACTGAGTGAGTTTTAAGACTGTATTTTTCTTTGGATCTTTCAGCTTTCCCAAAAATCTCCTGACTTACACTGGAGGTTACTGCACATGACCTGCAGATAATTTTCTCTTAAATTCTTCCAGATGCCCTGGTAATATGGTTCATATATTTCCTTCCACAAAAACCAAAACACAGTGCTTTTAATTCTGCATATTTTTTTGCTGATAAATAACTTGGGGTAATCTTCTTACTTCTTCCTTTCACAATCAGTACAAACAAGAATGCAGTTGTTTGACTGTTCTGTGGTTTCACAGTCAGATGGATAACATCCTCTGTTCTTGTCCTTTCTTGTCTTTTCATATAAATCCTTCTACACTTTAAATTTTGTTTTCATTTTTCTTTTTTTCATTGTTCATTTATTAATTATTCTTTATTTCATCTTTGTTAAACTTCCAAATCAAGGCTCTTTCTGTCTTCAGCCCAAAAGCCTGACCTGTTCAATTGTCTTCCTCCTTTCAGATATTGCAAAATGGCAATATCTGAAGCGGAAGAGGATATTTGGGTTTATTTTCTGTTTTCAACTTGGTCATGTTTCTAGCTAAACAATTCCAGTTTTCAAAATCAATGCCAGCCATGCCTTCTCTGTCTTCTGTTCTTTCTTTTTTTCATYCATTTTTTATTCACAAAAAGTCTGCTTAACTTCATTCAAGAGAACAAATGAAAAATATGGAACTGTATTGTYCTCTAGTGTGATTTATTTTTCCATAAATCTCTCCTTTTCTCTGTCTTCTCCTCCTATATTTTCCCAATTTCTTTTAGCTGTTTCCTTGCACATAGCTAGATTCTTCAGACTAAAGAATGTCTTTCCTTTAACCCTGTTTAATTTTCCACCTACSATCTCTTCTGTTTCCTTTTTTTCTCTAGTCTCTGACAACATGTGAATCCCTTCGAGGATCTCTCATTGTCTCTTCAAACAGTTCTGTATCCAAATCTGAAAGACAGCATGACACTTGTCTTCTTTGTCTAATACCATCAGAATTGTTAGGCAAATCCTTTTTTCCTTTTCTTGCACAACTATTTTTGCAATGACTTTTTTGGTTTTTTGATTTTTTAAAAAATTTCTTTCCCTCTGACAATTTTTCTCAGTCTTCCTATTCACAGCAACTCTAAAATGTTTTCCAAGCCTRGTTAAGTTCTTTTTTCCCCAACAGAATTTTAGTCTAGATAATCTGACCCAAAATTAAATTATTTTTAGGCAAAAAACCATAACTTTACTTCTATATTTCAGACCKCTCTAATCAGACCCAAATGAAATCTTCTAGCTCATAGAAAATAATTCACATCATGTTAACAGAATGTAATGTTCAACCATCTAATGTATGGTTAACAGACACATCTTGATTTCTTGCTGTAATTGAGTCCTGCAGTTGCCTCATTTTCTCAGGCATTGTGAATACCAGTATAACACCTGTTGATCCTTCYTTGCTTTACATACTCAAATCCTATTTGGGTTTTAGCCTATAAGTTCTCCTTTYCATTTATACACAAGTGCTTTGATCCAGGTTCTCATAATCTCATGTTCTGTATTACCCTTTATCTTCAATGTTTCCAAAGTCTCCTCTATGTTTTTATCATATCAAAAATTATTCACTTGCCTTCATTTTCAAAATTCCTAATTTTTTATTATCTCTGTGTAGTATCAAGAGGACTTATTTTTCTGCCTCTCTTTTCTTCATCACATTATTAAATTTTCAAATAAACATAAATGTGTAGTCATTCACCTGGGGGAATTATTTGTAAATATCTTCAAAGCTAGTCCTTTGTCTCCTTATAAATTCATCATTAAAATGCTACTTTTCTAACTGAAAAATTAGAGAAGTTAGCTAAAACTACTCATAGAAATGCTTATGCTCTTGAAGGCCTGTACTACCATCTGTCATGGTGACCACTATTGCCTCATTGCTTCCTTGAGTTTTCCATCATATTTTTATCCRTATGTTGTCCTTTTCATAATGGCAAACGCTCTAAAATGCACTTTCCACCTTCTGGTTCTGTACTTGCACAAGTCCTACTATCATGGCACTTTGAGACAGTGCTTGCTTTATGATGATTAATAAACATTTGGTAGCATTCACTGAGCAATAACAAGAAAACATAGAAAATTATCAGAGTTACTTGTCACTTACTTACACACAAGGAGCATGACAGAACCTTGCACTGATTCCAAGAAATATCTAATGATGTGCAAGGATAGTAAATGCAGATAAACGGAATTAATTTATTTTTACTCCATCTAAAAGAAACTGGTTTTTAGTTTTTAAATCTCATAGAATATGAGAATTTTCCCCTGTACGTCTCCTCTTTTTTTTTTATTTTTGGTAGGAACAAGGTTTCTTAAGTGCTTTGATATAGTTTTCTGTGGGATTTAAAAAAATATTTTAATAATTAATATTTTTAAAAAATAGTCACTTATTACCTGAAAATATTTATTCAGCTAAAATTTTATTAAGTTTTTTTTCACATATATATTAAGAAGTGTCCTATTCAAGAACCCCAGGATCTTATGGCTTTTAGGACTAAACATACTGCTATATTGTGGATTTAACTTTGTGCTATTATATTTTTACAATGAAAATRCAACTTTCATTGTTGAAAATTGAAGTCCAAACCTTTTCTTTGTGTTGTTAATTTTTTTTTTTAAATCCTGAGCTTGAGCAAGTAATACGAAACTTATATGTTCTATTGGAATAATTTCCTTCTTTTTATGGAAATAAGTATTTCACTTTGCTCTGATTAGGACGTGTTGTTGAGAGCATTTTTGATTAAAGAAAACCTGTCCTCCTATAAACCAGCATAACTTAACATGCAAGAAAGAAAATACACAACTCTTTKGTTCTTTAATGAACTGTAATTTTCACAATAAGCAAAATCACTTGTTTAACTTGTAATGATGTTCACTTGTAGAATTTGAAATTAGGAGGTTAATTTACTCTGATGCATATATATATCTTTAAACACACAACAATAGAAGAATCCACCATTAGATGTAGTGAAACATAAACCAAATTTTATGTGGTTGGTGGGTTGCAGATACAGAATTTTTATGATGGATCCTAGAATATGATATTTTTTACCAGATTATCTTTCTTACATTCAAGCATTCATAATAAGAAACTACTTGCTCCCATAGCAGCTGTAAATTCACTCCGAGGATGTCCACTGACTGTCTTGCTCCACTGAAATTCCACTTTGTTTTGACTCACCCTTGATCATGCAGAGGGCACCCATTTACAGTCTGATTTAAAAAATTAATTTCTCATGAAATTATTATGCTTTTTTTACCCTGTTTTCTAATTCTATGTTTTAAAAATAAGGATTTTGAAGTACTTCTATGTCTTCAGTGTAAAGGGGGTCTATTTAAAAAAAAAAACCTCTTCTATTTTATCTTCCCTCAAAGCAGGGCAAGTTGTATCACATTTTTTCTTTACAAATATCTGTAGTGCACAAGCTTTTTCAGAACTGTGTATATAATGCAACATGGAGCTCCTCAGAGCTGTTGTTAGCCCTACGCTCTAACTGCAGAAATGTGCCTGAAATTGYCACTGTCTTGTAGACTTCAAAGCCAAACATCACGAGTTATTTTAGTGCCACAATACATTAAAAATGTTCCAATAAATATTTTTTAAAAGCCACAATAATTTAAAGAGTATACACAAATTTAATATAAAAAGCAAAATAAATTTTTCCTCTATGTACCCATACTTTTGTGTAACATATAACTAATTTCAGAAACAGATTAATTAGGTATAGAAAATTTATTGGCATTTCATTTCATTTCATTTCATTTCATTTCATTTCATTTCATTTCATTTCATTTCATAGTTAGCATCTAATCCAGGTGTAACCAAGCTGATGTAACCATCAGATCTACCACTTTCTCAAAGAGTTATAATTTCATGGGAAAATGTAATGTCTATTCTAGTATAAAACCTTCCTCTGTCCATCAAGTCACTTTTTTTAAAGAAGTCACTTAACAGAAACACAAGTATAGAAGCTACTTTCTCCTAATARATGTCTCATTATTTTAAGACAGAAATTTAATGCAGTGAAGTTAAAAATATTTTTTCATTTTTTCATCTTATTAAGTATATATTTATATTGATAGTTTTTAAATATTAATGCTTCAGTTGTCTTTCTATAATAAAAATGTTTTCAAGGAGGTATAGTACTCATAGCTATCTTATCTTGGATTCATCATTTTGCAATGAAGTTCAACAACTAAATACCTTCAGTGGAGCCAAAGGAYCAAAATGGACAGAAGTCTTTAACTCCCTCTTCTGACCAGATCTGACATAGCTCAAAAGTGCTGTGCAAATGATATTTCACATATTTGCAAAGTATTCTTGATCTTGAATGTAGTAAAATAGTTTATTTTAGCTTTTTTCCAGTGTTTATAATCTTAACAAATATGAAAGGTTAAAAAAGGCTTTTTAGCTATGTAGGAATTTAAACCTAGTGAGCACAGCAACAGCCTCTCTGAAGTATTCCTTATTAAAGCCATAGTGAAAGATGCGCTTTTTCAGAGGGCCAGTGATCATAATGTTCAGAGCTTTTATTATAATAATGCCAACAATATACRGAAGTCAACAGGGAAAAGGAAAAGAGATGCTTTGCTATGTACTGTTAGCATTTTACCCAATTYAGATACCAAAGGGCTTGAATGGCAGCAACTACTTCTTTAAAATTGTTTCGTAATCTGTATCATCATAKTGGTCAAGTATTTTAAGAAAAATCATACAATATTTTTGTATGATGTTCAAGGGTAATCATGCAAATTAACAGGTATTATGGTTATTGGTTAATCATTCATATGTTGAATTAATATGTTTTGATTTTGAAAATTTTCATCTTTTTGTGGGGATGTGTTGACAGACAGAAGAAAGGTACTGTAAATACCTTTACAGTATTTCCCAATATTGGGCTTAGATTTGCTGTTTCTAAGAATGAAAACTGTTTCCAGAATTATTATTTAGAACTACAATTTGGTGTACAAATGTAGTAATCTTTTATTCAAAATGTAAATGTTGAAGGCAGTAATTTTTTTCTTTTTGCATATTTTTCTCAGTTATAATTAGATATAGATAATACAGTCTTCTTATTCTCCAGCTTCTGGAATAGAGGGCATATTTGAGTATAGGTATGTATAGGTAAATATTTAATATTTGCATTACAGCAAAGCAAGGGAATGAATAAAAAAAAAWTTTGAACTTGAATTAGTCTAAATAAACAAGACAAGTATATCTCACCAAATTCTGAGACCATCTTTTTTCTTCTTCTCTCTTATTTAAAATAGAAAACTGGCCATTGTGAACAGTCAGGGTATCTTACTCATGGTGACAACTCACAGTAAGAAGTATACTCCTTTYACCATCTCCTTGAGTTTACTGCTACCTTTACTGCCAACATCTCCTGCCACTTGCACCAGAAAATTTTCTAACTTCTGGGACAAAGAGAGTACAGAACTGAGTGATCCATGCTACTCAGCAGAAATCCCTGACTAAATGATCCCAATCTTCACATTTCAAAATTTTAAGGAGATTTACTCACTTATGTCTGTACTACAAAATCTGGTAAGTATTTTTGTTTTGGTCCTGATTTCATTCAAACCTAAGGTTTAATGGCAAAGTTATAATGGTTCATAGTTTATCACTGGACACCTATCTCAAAATGGTTGTCAATCAGTCATGAGACCATTTGCATCTAAACTGAAATTCAATACATATTAGCAGAATTAATGAGAAAAATAAAAGTGGACTTTCCTTTGTCGTATGTTAGTAGAACTAGTGCTGGGTCTGAACAACAAAGGAATTGTACATATGACATACTGCACTGAACTCCTATGGGTTTCAATGTATATTTCAGGAGAAAATTACATGCTGTAGGAGGATGCATTTTAYATTTTTTCAAACAAAAAAGTTTGTAACATGCATCTAAACTATAATCTCTGCCAGTTCAGTAAACAACATCACTGAACACTTCAACCAAAATTTGGGCAATTTATTTCACTGAGGACACAACTAAACAGTAAAACACAAAAATGTATTCAAAAGGTACAAACTTGTCACTGCGTTACTCATGAACTGTTATTGGTAAAACAGAATCTCCCAYTCAAAATATCTTGCAGTTCATGACATAAAATGATTAAAAATAAATGAAATATTATTAAAATTTCTCAGTTAATACAAYTATTTACATGTTGATTACTGGTAGAACTGGTTTAAAATTATATTTAATTGATAAATTAGGCTTTCTGAATTTCTTCTACTTCCCCAGTCTTTTTATAAGAGTTCTKATATATAGCTAGTCAGAAATATAGGATATTTTACTACAATAAGTCATTTTCATAATTTTATCACATATTACTACTCTTTTGGAAATTTCYGAGCAGGACCTTAAAAGAAGAAATAAATTTTCATTCTTCCTCCTTCATCCATTTGCTTGGCAGCCAGAGAGAACCTATGTAATGTGTAAATATGTAGCACTTGGAAAATAATATAAATTATTACTGACAGTTTATTCTTTAGTAGAGATTTTAAGTATGGGTGTTCACACAATCAGAGACCATGCTGAGCTGGAAGGGATCCACAAGGATCATCAGGAATGGCTCCTGGCCCTGCACRGGACCACTCCCAAGAGTCACACCATSTGCCTTGAGAGCATTGTCCAAATGYTTTTCAAAATCTGYCAGGCTGGTGCTGTGACCACTTCCCTGGGGAACCCATTCCAGTGCCCAGCCACCATCTGGGTGAAGAAYCTTTTCCTGATATCCAACCTAAACCTCCCCTGACAATTTCAGGCTATTTCCTCTGGTCCAGTCACTGTCACCACAGAGGAGATCAGTGCCTGCCCCTGCTCTTCCCTSATGAGGAAGTTGTACCTGCAGTGAGGTGACCCCTCAGTCTTCTGTTTTCCATGCTGAACAAAACAAATTACCTCAGCTGCTCCTCATAAGCTTTTCCCTTAAGTCCCTTCACCCCTTTGGGTGCTCCCCAATAGYTTATTATCTTATATTGGGGTCACTAAGACTGCACACAATTTGGAGGAAAAGGACTCTTTTCTGGGAAGAAGGGGTTCCTCCCAGTCAGGAAAACATGATGGGGAAAGCCATCCATAATTGTTTATTGTTGTAGGATCTATAGTGGCATTTTTGAATACAGATTGCCCTCTCTTGTACTCCAATATTGTTGTTGCCACTGTTCCTTTTTCTTATCTTGTTGTTTTCAGTAATATGTTCTTGTATTTATCTGCGATCGCCATCATTTGTGCCTCCAATTGGAGGAGGGGGMGGTGGAGCAAATATGGGTGTGGCTTTCTTGGTGGACGTACTAAATTGGAGAATAGCATTCCTAATCCATGACAGGCCATGCCCTGTGTTTCAAGACATTGCTTTGATAAGGAAACTCGGCTTTTTCTTCTCTCTTTCCCACTGTCTGTACATTGCTGTAAATGGCACATTGGCAATTTTCTTTCTGTCACCTATAGGTTTAATGAATGGAAATTACAATAATTCAGTGCCCCAGCACTCATTGAGTCACATGTAYTCCACTGGTTTTTCTGAAAACATAAGCAAGTAATCTCCAATAAATTTACTTATCATGGTTCAGAAGTACCAAAAAATATTAGTTCCTTTACAAACTGAAATTCTTGCAGCATAACATCTACTACAGCTGAAAGGTGTAGGCACCTAGGCAGTCAGCAAAGCAAAAGAGATGAGATGACTCATGTARATGTAGATAGAGTATGGAATCAAACAGTCACAAGGTCTCTTCTGAAATGCAACATGTTAAMTTCAAAATCAGCCCTTGAACCTGGGGTTAATGCTTTTGTGAAAGGAGACACATTTCCTTTTAGTCCAAACAGTTCCAAAACTACTCAGTCTTTGGAAAGAGTTAAACTATGGAAAATCTAGTAAAATRTTAGAAAGTAGCAGATTCTTGTCTCATTTAAAGACAGGCATTCTTTTTTATACTGTAAGCAACTACATGACCATGGTTAATCTTTCATCAAAACCACTTTTCTAGTTAAATTTTGGAAAGATACATTCAATGAMAAACAAAATTTAACAGATCAGACTAGAACATATTCTACACTGAGATTTTTTTTTAATCTCTCCTTTCACAAGCATCACTAAATATCRTGACGTTAARTGATAAAAGCCATGGMCCTTCAAAAGCTCAAATATGTAATTTTATCCATTATCATTCAAAATCCTCTAAGTGCAAGGTCATTTTAACAAATTTAGGATCAGTAAGAAAATGTTTATGTAATTTCAACAAGTCTCTAGAAATAAAAGCAATCTGTTCATCTCCATGTATTTGTCTGGAATAAACAACACAAGTTAGTAAACTATTTCAAACTCCTYAATATAAAATAATTTTGAATAAACATGACAATAAATTTAAGAACTTAATATCATAAAGTCTGACAAGCTGGATTTATATTTTTACATGTAAATTATAACTCTTTTTAGTGTCCTATCTCTTCAAGGATGATACAATATTAAGCAATGTTTAGAAATTGTAGATCTCCATGAGATTTTTTCCTTCACTTCCCTAGAYCTTTATTGCTTATAATATCAATCTCCTATAGTGGATGATTCTGATGAATCTATGCTTTTACTCTAGACATTTTTCTGGAAGTCCTGGAGCTGTATTACAGACATACAGTGCAGTGTCCTTCAAAATTTACTTAGTATTTTGTTTCTTGTGGAAAATGTAACTTTAAGAATCACAGTATAAAAACTTTTAAGCTTTTGTTTTCTTGCTTGGAAATTAMCTCTTGATCATAGCAACACAATTTATTTAATGAAGCAGTGTACTGGAAAAGATAATTAAAATGTTGCTTTGTGTTAATCTGTGCTGTATTACCTATGAGAGCTTCTCTCAGTATGCCTTTTTTGTACAGAATTGAAACATCTCAATCTATTTCCACTTCATGATTTTAATAATCCATTAAATAATATTTACAAATTTCAGTTTGGAAATGAGTCCGAGTTCATCAAGACAATTTAGGCCATGCTTCCAATACTTCTTTGAGATTTATTTCCTTACATTCATGTCTAGTACTGCCATGACTATTTAGTCACTAGAAGCTTACTTGAGTTAAATAATACTATATCCGTAACCTTCAAATKGAAGCACCCCGTCTCTTTATCTCTGCTGAAAGAGATTTATACATTACTCAAGAAAYTGTAGTCTGTAAGTAAAGTGTTTTCATTGGTATGGTAGTTACAAACTGTAACCTTATGTAATTCTTAACAAACAATTATAATAAAATAAACAAAATKATGGTGTAACCTGACCATGAATAAGTAGGCAGTACCTGCATCTGTAACTTCTCATTTGTATATTTGGAAAACTTCAGAGCCCAGGTGCCTCCTCTAGCGTTAGTCAAAAAATTTTTTTAATATCAAAACAGTGTCTGAAATCTGAACTTGACTTYTAGCCATTCATGAGATGAATTTGCATTGTGTATGCTGGCCAAATGTATGTGTAAACGTGTACATATAAACATAGACAGAAACATAAAAATATACACAGAAGTATCATGCATTAGTGTGTACATAAACCCCCAAGACAAAATCACTGTTAATGCTGTGCTACTGCAGAAGCTGTTCACTTCTGTTGGAACTGTGCAGATTCACAGTTGCCATGTTTAAGCAAAATAAACTAAAACCATAAAAATTTACATTACTGTGCCTACTTTTACTGAGAGAGAAAAGGAGATGATTATGACCCTGAAAGTTAGCTTCATCATATCATATGAAACTAATACCTGAAATGTCAGAAAGATTAGTCACTGTTTCCTCKACAGGTGTAACAGTATTGCTAACTTTCATGTTCTAGTTGGTACATCAGAAGGCTTGATTTTTAAATTTATTTTCATCGTTTTCTTTTGTTACTCTGTTTTTTTCCTAACACCACATGCAGTGGAAATGAGGAGATATGGAAGAACTAGTTGAAAACTCCCACTTAACTGCCATATTCAATGAAAAGAATAAAGAGAGGAATACGTATTTAAAAAGTGTGAGAGATCATCTTATTCTGAGRGAAGCATGTCATCTTGTACCAAAAGAGAATCAGTTCAGATCATTGTTTTATATTGCCTTTCTTTTCATAGGCTGCCCAGTGCTTTGCAAACTTCAAAATAGTACTTACATTCTCTTTTGTACTTAAATACAGAGAAATGTTAAGATTTTGACTTTGAACAGATGATAGATAAAATGCTTAAAAAATGAGAATTCCTTTTTCATAGAGAACTACTGCATAATTATGCAAAGGTCAGTAAAAGCTGATTAAGTGGTCTAAGATATTTCATACATGATGAAAATGTGTAAATCATGCATAAACAAGTCAATCTGAATTGTCATTACTTTCACTGCCATGCACCTAAAAAAATACACAGATTTCAGTGTTAATTTTAATAGACAGTGTTCCACTTTGTTACATGTACTTGTGCTCAAGGAACTCACAATATCAGCCAAAAGCTCCCTAGCACAATGTAAACAGAGAACAAATTAACAGGTAAAACTCCTCCCGAGTTTTAAAACTCCTAAACCTCACCAAAATTATTATTTTAAGAATATGTTATTTGGTTCTGAAATTTTAATCGGAGAGAAGGCAGAATACAAACAAAAARGGGACTCATCTTCATGGAAGGCAAGTAGAGCTTTTAAAATTTATAAATAAAACCAATTAATAATTTTCAAATCTACAGTAAGCTGGCCAAAGTGTTAAAAATCACATATTAAAAAACACATGGAAAAAAAGGATAAAGTTGATCAGCTACATTCTGACCCTTTTTTTTTTTTGTAAAGTCAGTGGAAATCTGCTTAACAACATTTCCTTGTTGAGTATGCAAGATTTCATGCAGCATAGCTGATAAAATAATATTTTTTATAGCTGAAAAGTAGAAGAGTTTAATCAAATTATGTATCTCATGATGGACAAACTTAAACAGGGTTTTTTTTTTTTTCTTTTTTCTTTTCTCTGATGGCTTTGTTTAACAATGTTGGAACATCGTAGATATCTCTAGATTGCAAACAAAAAAACAATAAACTGAAAAAGACCTACTACTTGGAATTGCAACTTCAGAAAAAAGAATTTGTGTTATCATATATCCTGCAACATAGGCTACCCAGGAAAGAAAGAGACTCTTTTTTTTTTTTTTCCCGGTTTTTTAATCACTCTATATGTGAGGAGATTGCCTTACAAAGTAGTAAGTGTTTGCTTTCTCCTCCTTTCATGTCTTTAGCATCTTTAAGGAAACTAATCATTTCTGTGTTATCCTTGGGTGGAAGAAATTAACCTTAATAACAGGAAGATACATGTCAAGTTTAACAGTTAACATAACAGTTAATGTTAAAAAGGCGTTCACAAGAGGATTGTTTTTTTCAGCTGCATGGGCTCCAATGCTGAAATAATTGGCRCACAACAGCCAGCAGAGGAAAGCCAGTGGGCAATGTAAGCTGTACTACAAGGCACAGAGATACTGATAAAAATACTTACAATTTTCACGCAGAGGTTGTTCATATTCACACTTATTTGATATTAGCATTCTACACCTTAGCAAAGACATCACCTTGAACTTTCTTYCTGATGATTATCCACTTTCTCTACTTGACAATTGACAAGCTTGACAGACTCATTAAACTGCTGAATTTGTAATTTGAGGGAAACCTTCCTCAAATAGCACCTATGTAACAGCAAAGAAGTGCTATAATGTGAACCTAGAATGCATTTTAATGCAAATCTTATCTTAAGCCAACTGCTGGCACAGCAACTGAGGGTTTTTTTCACCACTTGCAGAATAAAAATAGTGTAACAAGACACAAGAAATTCCTGCACTGTGATTCCCATGCCTTTGAAAACTTTTACCTCAATTTAGCTAATAGTTTGTTCTTAAATTCTGTTAATTAAGAAAGATAGTAAAATCTCCTGCCTTAACACAGAGTCATGGAAACACAGAATGGRAAARGYTGGAAGGTGTMAGAGCTGGTAATATGGTCCARCCTTCCTGCCAAGTAGTGTCATCCTAGAATACATTGCAAAGGATTGCATCCCGATTGTTCTTGAGTATCTCCAGTGAGGGAGCCTCCACAATCTCTCTGGGCAATCTGTTCCAGTGTACAGTGAACATGAGGAAGAGCTTCTTTACTGCACAGTAAAGAAGCTCTTCCTCATGTTCAGGTGGAACTTTCTGTGCATCAGTTCCTGCCCATTGCATCCTGTCCTATTGCTTGGCACCAAGGAGAACAGACATTCTCTTGATACCCTCCCTTCAAATATTTACAGACACTGATGAGGTCTTCTCTCCATGATCCCTTCTCAAGGCTCAGGTCTCTAACCACTTCCTGAAAAGAGAGATGTTCCAGTCCCTTAATAACCTTTGTTGCCCTCCCTGGACTCTTCCAGGAGCTCAGTGTCTGTTTTGTCCTGAGGAGCTCAGAACTGGACACAGCACTCCAGATATGGCCCCATCAGGGCTGAATGGAGGGATAGGATCACCTTCCTAAATGCTCTTCCTGATGCACCACAGGATACCATTGGGAATGCTGGGAATGCTCTTCCTTAAGCATCTCAGAATACTTTCTTGGCCACAAGGGTACACTGCTGTCTTGGACAGCCTTTTTTGCACTTTTATCCTGAATGCTGGGCCCTGGCCTCCTCATCTGTATGAACTCTGTACTTTTACATRCATGCAGTTCCAGTGAAGATTTAAAATTAAAATTCATACATTATTCAATCTGATCACTTTTTCAGTGTTCTTGTTAGAATTTTATGTAAGTTGCAGGCAGAAAAAAAAAGTGTTCTGCTCCAAAAACACTGCAGTTTTAGCAACTCTGCAAAATCTGCATTGTGAAGTTTTTCTAAGATAGTACTCTCTTACACCGCAGTGCTGTGAAGGTCCAAAATTTGAGGGATAGGGAACTCATAATTCAGATGGAAAACAAATCAYACTGGAATTGGCTTTTTCCTGTGCTAATTTCTCTAATATATAATTTAAATACATCACAGCATACCTTTTATATCATGATCTTTCTAGGGTTATTGTTTTCCAAAAAGGAAAGCATGCGGAAACACAAGGTCCAGTATTAATATGTTGACACGATCAGTGTAATTTGGCATATAATTGCATCTTTTCCACAAAAAAGGAAAGTAACCAACAGTCTAAGGAAATTGCAAATAGCACGTGATTGACAGGCAGGTGTTGTTTCTGGAACTTATCCACCAGATGATAAAAAAAAAGAYCCTGGGCATGAAAAAGCAACACAAYTGGGGAAAAAAAGTCWGAGTAATTTCCTACATCCAATTTTCAGACACAGCTCTATTCACAAACACAAACCCTGTTTTCTCCATTTGCTAACCATTTCTGTACACTCACATATGTACTTGGAACACAGAGGTCGAAAAGTAATAGAAATAACAATTGCAACCAAAAGGATGTAGATAAATTAAAATAACTTTCAGGACTCCCAGATGTTTCTTTAGTGACTCTCTTTATGCATCATTTTTATTTGTTTTTATAAGGCACACTCTAATTAATTTGAGGCCACAGCTTTTTTTCTTGCCAGTGTTGTAGGTTGYAGAACCTGAATGCAACCTTGACCAGAGGGCCATGTTCATGTCTGTTTCATGACAGAAAGGATATAATTAGGAAATATCAAACAAATGTTGAAGTTCAAAAAGGAAACAAGGGGATAAAGGGGCACAGTAACTATTCACAAAGATTACCATTTTAAAGTATTAATATTAATATTCATATCCATAAGGACATGCTGCCCATGAATACAAACTGTGCCTGATCTGCAAGTTACAGATTGCTGGAGCACTCCAGCTTTTTAGACATTTCCTTTGATTATAATGACATATGTTAGTAAGGGCAGAGGTGGTCAACTTTAATGTTGCTGAATTCAATATATGAACACTTAAAATGACAGAAAGTGTCTCTGATTTGTAGGTTAATGGGAGCATAATAGACCTCAATAAACCTGTTTGCCTCTCCTTCCTGTCAGCAAAGGCCAAGCTCACTAATGCAGCACATGAATCAAGTTAGCAGGAGCTTGACTTAACCAAAGTTGGACAGACTAAAGTTGTCTCTGTTGTGCCAATGAAAAGATAGAATATTTATGATTTTTAAATGTTGAAAGATTGTAATTTTTTTCTAAAATGCTTAATTTGTTCTGTGGGCAAATCTACAGATAACTAAATTATTGAAATATGATCTATTTTGGTAGCTCTAAAATGCACTCTATTTAAAACTGTATTTCACAAAGTAACACTTCAAAATTAATCACTACATTTTAATAGCAGCTTTATAGCCCTAGTCCATAGAATAAATCTCTTTAACAATAGTAAMGTGTGATTGCAGCCTGCTGATGATATTCTTATGCAAGTTCCATCTATCTGACCAAGGCAGAAGCGATAAGCCCTAGCTCAGTGTGGAACCACATCCTTTTCACCAGACGCAGTTTTTCCTTGTGAAGGTTGGAAGGTAGTAATGATTTTGTCACTGCAATGTTCCTGCTGATTTTATGCTTTCCAGGGGAATGCAATAAGCATGTTGCAATAACATCTCTGTTTTGCACCRAAGGCTCACACCCAGGCCACAGCTGTCTGACTGGAGACCAGARCATAAAATATGCATGTTGGGATTTAGTGCCAATGTAAAGTGCTAAAAACTCCCTGTCAGCTAATGYACAAAACCTGTCTACCTAYAGAAACTGCAAATGAKGAAGAAAATTTGAGGATTTAATAAGGAAATATTTACACAAAGCCTGAAAGATACAGAAAATATACTAGTAACGTCAACTGTAAAATTTGCTCATAAGTGGGGGTGTTTGTAACAAGAATGACTCATGAATGGTCAAAGATAACATGTTACAGAAGTGTCCAGTTTTCAGGGGAACTGCATATGTATAAAAACAATAGATTAAAAAAAACACCCCACCTTTCAGAATCACTTTGATACTTTTGCATTTGTGGGTTTTTTTATGTTTTGTTCTTTTTGGGATTTTTTTTTGCAAGTAATTCACCAATATCATCCTGTACCCTTAATTAAAAACAAACCATGAAGCCTTATCAACTTTTCTAATTGTATTTCTAGCAAAAGTTTCAAGTAAACATTATCTAAAAGAAAAATTTTAATTGAAATCTATTTTTGTTTTTTCTTGTAACTATGTATGAAATTTAGATGACTTTGTTAAAAAAAACAATTCAATATTCATCCGCATCTTCTCTCTATTCCCCCTGCATGATCTCTGACCTCTGACCTCTTCTATTTTATGCATTATATTTAATGTACTATAAAGTACTATTGTAATTTAGAATTAAAAAAAACAACTTACTTAGTATTTGTGTTTACATTGCCATTAATCTTGCAACAATATGGACTTTTATAAATTGATGTTCTTTTGTAATCTAGTTTTTCTTCATTGTTCATATCATGAGTAGAAGAGCTTCTATAAAAAAGCTGTACCCAGTGTTCACACATTCACTGAAGTGACATAACAAARGGAAGCGATGTATTCTCCATGTCTTTAAATTTTCTGATCAAGATTTTATGTGTCTTTGAAAGGAATTCATTAGCCAAGAAAACATTACCAAGAGATTTATARAACTGTGTTTTTGTATTATATAGTGACAAGATATAAATAACCAAATTATGTGAAAAACCTACTATGCCCTGAATAATGCCAAATAATCTTATATGAGAGAGTTTTAAAACGTCTTACACTGAAAATAATTTTTGTATAATTTTAATCATGATCATTACTACATACATTGCCTAATATTCTTATTTCAAAGATCCTATGAAATTTTATATCTTACCAAAAAACCCCAACCAAAAGCCAACTAAACCAAAAAGAAGCAAACCAAAAATCTAAAACCAACCCCAAACAATTACAATTTCCATTTCTAACACAGAAAAGGTCATAAAGCCAAAGCCTCTATTTACTAACAACCAGTTCCCTGCTCCTTGAAAAACAAGGAACAATTAACATTGCAGCAGTCAAAAATTATCCATTAATTAGAGCTGGAAGCAAGCACCCATGAAATACAGGTGATAACCATAAATCAGAACAATTAGTCTGTCTAAAAAAGCAACATGATCAAATCAGAAACTCTCTACCACCTGCTCATTTAATCTTAGGTTGCAGTGTTTTTTTTCTGTTCTGAGGAGACAAATCTGTATGGGATGACATGAAATTTTACAGCTATGCATCCCTCAAGGTTATCCTTTAAAAGAAATTCTTTGCAGCTAAGATTTTTTGCGTTTAATCATCTTGAAAACTGCCAGTAGTTTCAAAAAGGCATGAATAAATTAGGAAGAGATACGAATGAAATTAGGCAGGTCTTTGTAGGTTGGAGTGAAATAAGTTGATACAGTCCACTTCCCAAAATCATTTCAGTAGATATCAGTATTAAATGTTATTATGAAATCTATTATAATCACTAGAAAGAATCAAGTGAAAGCTACAAATCTTGCCATATTAATGCAAAAGAGAAAGAAAAAAAAGAAAAATACACCTTATGTAGACCTTCAATACTCCTGCAGGGACATGGAGAGAAACATAAACAGGGAGGGACAAAACTAAAGAGGCAAAGTGACATATGCCATTTGTCTCTTCACCCTCAGTGCTCTGCCTACTATGGAAGGACAATTAGTGCTGTAACTCAGATTCCATTAGCCCATAAATTTTATTAAACATAATTTCATCTTTCTTTCAGAGTAATTAATTTTTTTGCAGTCTCCTAAATAATACAAATATTCAAGGAATATCAAAATATCTCTCCACTTCCCTGGGGGAACAAAAAAATGGAAAAAAAAATAAAGCAGCAAGGACAATCAGGAATTGCTCACCCCAAATGGAAAAAAAATACTTTGTCATGGAGGCCTTTGGGGTGTACATTTATTATTTCAAGACAAAAGAGAACACGTTTTTATTCTGATAACAGTTTTTCTAATTAATACCATGACTAATTTTCTCACTCTGGTCTCACAAATATGAATGGGCTTCACAGCAGTTCAGTGAAAGAGGTATGATATGCCAGACCACAGACAATTGCTGTTATAGCTCATGGCCATTAGTCCTTTCTCTTCCCTCCAATCCCTAGCAAAGTAAGAATAATTGAAGAAAAACTTCTGYTGTGTGTAAGAAACCAGACGGATATTACAATCACTATTCATTAGAAGTGCTCAGAAATAAAAAATAAAAACAGCACTAAGTGGGTGGGTTTTTTTCCTCTCAGAAAGACTCCATGGCAACAATTCTGCAAAATAGCCACATGCCAACACACTGCCAAGACATTATTAATCAGAGTTACTAGAAATTGCTCCTGAAAGGAGTAAGGGACAATAAAAAGAATCTAGATAGTGAAATTATCAACCATAGGCTACTCAACTTTTTTAAGCTCAAAAAAAGATGTAAACATAAAAAAATTCAGTATGGTTTGGAATTAAAAAGGAAGAAAATAATTGAGAAAAGCTGTGATTTGATGACCATTATTTTCTTCACTCTTCCTATAAGGTGGGACAAAATTACAGCTAAAAATGCCCCTTCTACAACCATATTCCAGTCTTCAACTCTAAAATTGCAAATGAAATGATCCTCTTTTTTATTTTTATGAGACCAACTGTTCCTTTCARTTACTTCTGTTCAAAAACTGTAGAATGTCACACCATTGCTAGTAATGAGATTAGTTTTCACCCCAAAATGAACAAAACCTGAAAGTCATCTATCAGAAGATCAAAAATACTCAACTGCTCTGTAGCTGGAAAATACAAATGTAAATACAGTCAATACAGTCAAAGATTGTATTGTATTGGTACAATTATAAGATTGTACCAATATCTGCATTTCTTCAGGTTTGCTTTATTAGTATATTATATACAAGACTATTATGTCACATCACATAGTTTACATGTGTGTTACTCAAAAGCAAAAGCTTTTYAAAGAAGGCACTTTAACATCACAGCAATGAAATGGGATTTGTGAATACAGAAGGGCAATAAAGAGAGAATTCTAAATAATGGTTTTCTATTTTTTTTTTTCTTCTCCTGAGAATGAGCCTGAACATTTATTTTTCATGCTACAGAGAGACCTTGTAAAAAGCTGGAAATCCATCTTACATACTCAGCTGTAACTTAGGTCAAGTACTGCTCAGTAAACATCCATAGAATTGCACATGACAGGTAATATTTCATATTGGCTTCTTCACTCCCAAGCTGCCCATTCCTTAATGCTGAACTACCATAGCTGAATTAATATTCAGCTGAAATTGGAAATGTATCATTAATTCTTTTCTATAAAAATTAATTTAATTATGGGAGGAATTGAGTGGATGGGACTAAGTTTGGAAGTTCATATTTTAAATTGAAGAAAAAGGTATAATTAGAGATTGTTTCAGAAAAAAGCAACATAGTCCAGTTCTATTTCCCCCACATTTCCAGTTCTGGAATGTGCTTCAGTATTAGCAATGTCATCAGTACACATGCTGYTGTTCAGTAGTTGATTGCTTGTTGTGCCATACAAATAACAGCTCTCTACATGTAGCAATCAAAATCTCAAAGCAATATAATTTGGTACAGTAAATCTCAAATTATATGTTCCTTTCCAGGTGAAGGGAACACAATGCAACCTGAGTATTGTGGCTTGCRTAGCACATGGTAACACAATACATTTGATTCTCTATTACAGCTACAAGTTGTACCACCATTTCCTGCTGAGAAAACAGAGGTATCAAATTCTGCCAGGCCGTAAGTGYAGCTTTTTACAACTGCTTGTGAGAAAAATGACTACATTGGGTACAATTGTGGATAATCAAGTTCAAGATTACTTTTCTTTGTAGGATACTATTGTCAGATGTGAGCAGTTACTCAGGGTGTAGTTTCAGGATAAATTTCAGTCAGAGAGAAACCAGTTTGAGAAGCTCCTCTGAAATRGAGGCAACCTTCTGAACTGAACCAAAACTATTGGTTTCAGGGCAAGACTTCACTGGTAGCACCAAATGTAAGAATGGTTAGAAAAAGGAACTGCATTACTGGTTTTTACTCCAGTTATGTCAGCTGGTTTACATCATAGTCCCACATAAATATCTGTTGGAACAATGTAGGAAGAAGTAAACAAGGGTGGAAACTGAAACTGAWAAACAGAAGAAGAAGAAGGAGAAATGTTTATACTGAAAAAGAGTTATTTTTTGATCAGCTCCAAAATCATTGACATGGACACATCACCAGAAAAACTCAGGCAAGTCTTCTTGTGAATAGGGAATGTTTTCCCTGGAAGAATCAGTTTTTAGCATTTTAAGAGACTTGCCTGAGAAAAACGATGCTGTAAAATACTAAAATTATGTGTCTAATATAAGACTTTGGTGAAACAAAACAGATGTATCAGATATCTTAAAGTAAGATAGCAATAGTCCATAATTCTCACCATGCAAAATCAGGCACGTCATTGCATAACATTTACAAATAAGATAACTAATGAAAAATCATTGATTTCTGATGTTTATAAATACTATGGATTTTCTAACCTGTCCCCCCCTAAAAATGTATTTTCTTTCAGTTTTCCAATATACTCTGGGCTCAGAGTATAAGATACAGAGGGAAAAAATCCATGGTAAAAAATTGTTGCAGTTAACAGCTTTGTTTCACTATATAATCTAAAGCAGAATATAAATAGTTTCAGTCAAATGTTTTCTTATATTCTGAAAAAAAATTCTCTAKTTGTGGACACATGAGAAAAGAAAAAGGAAAGGAAAGGAATATTAATGAGAGGAGATCTTTAAAGAACAAACAGAAGTATTGACTTAAGATTTTTCCCCCATCTATTTTCATCAGTCATTTCACCAGGAATTTAAAATTTCACACTTTAATGCAATTTAAAATGAAAGGTTCTACTCTTGTCTTTTTTTTGTCTTTTCCTTGATCTGAAACTTGRAGTCTCCACATGAGCACATTGAGATACCCAATACAGCAAAAAGCTCTTCTAGATTATTTTTTAGCTATTGATGGATCTGWCTAGATTGTAGATTCCCTGTAGAAATAATTTTTCATACTTTCTAGAAAAAAATGCACATCTACCAGCTTGTATGCGTGGGTAAAATTAAGGAAAAAAGATGACCCTTTGAAAAAATTTCCAAAGAAATTCCATGGTGAAAGCATTCATTTGATGATTATCTTTTACTCCCAATGGTGAACTGGTAGTATTTTTTAGATTAATATTTCAATAATACACAATAGTAATTTCAATTTCACTTTTTTTACAAAAATAAACCCTCTGTACAAATGAAAAAAAAATGAAATCCAGAACTATGGCACATACCTCAGCAAAGTAATCTGGAAATATTTCTAGATTTAGCTCTCTGATTTATTTAAAAATCACAGTGAAGTATTCAAAGAATAAATCTAAAGTTGCAAAGCAGTACTCCAAAAATAGGAATGCCCATTAATCTTTGTCTATACCACACTCTATGGRCAATTACTTTCTCTCCAAAAATACAGACAATCCAAAGAAACAGATAATCCAAACAGCTAATTTATTTCTAAATTAATTGTTAAGATTGTCATGCAAAATTCACCTCTCAACCATTTTTATCCATTGGTAATAATCATACAAAATATCATGGCATGTAGAAGTCCTTAGCTTCTCGCACACTTAGCTTATGTTACTTATAGGAGCTAACAATTTGTGTTTCCATGTTTAAGCCCTTTTGCCTAACTAGATAATATAAGGTGAGGAAACACAGGATAATTTTCTTTTTTTCTTGTTTTTTCCTTTTTTTTTTTTCTTTTTTTTTTAGTAGTGGACTAGCCTTGTAATTTAAATTACAACAATAAATTTATAGCTTTTGCTATAAATTTATAACCTTGTCTTCACACAAATAAATATGGCAAAATATCTGCATAAATTAAATACATAGAAGCATGGATATGACTAGCTCTCTAAACCACAGTTAAACTGTTCTACAAGTCTTTGACAAAAAATGATTTTTTTTCTCAAGAAAAACCCTGTACATTGTCATACATCATTTGTTACTATATGAATGAAATTCATTCTGGTAWGGAAATCTGACATCAGCAGTGTTTTAAATAAATTTTTGAAATCAATAAAAGAGCAAACAGCAATTACARCACACAAAATATTACTGTCTATAAATGTGTACATATATATGTCTGAGGACATACATATTTTRAAAAACTAAAGCCAAGAAAAGCAAAAYAAAACAAAATAACAACAACAACAATAGAAACAAAAAATGAATCTTTCAAAACCCAGAAAAACTTTTCAAATTATGATTTTCTCTTTGGAAGATTGTACCTCTTATTATGCAGAATTTTTGCCTGCACCAAGTACTGAAAACAATGTTATCTGGAAATTTTCATATTTTCTCCACCTATTTTTTTCCAAAGATATTTTAGAAGACTTGTGTGTGAATTATTTATTGTATTATTTTTCATATAAAAAAGCMTGAAAATTAATTAATTGTTTAAGCTATTTTCTGGAGGCAATATTCTCACCAGGGGTACTAAGGAATGCTTTCACTTGTATAAGTTTGCTGTCATGAAGGAGAGAAGGAAATGCATTTAGAAGTATTGTTTTAATTTTTACAGAATTTAAGCCACACATAGTAAAAATCTTGAAATTAAGTATAAAAGGATAAGTGATAAAACCTAGATATAGAACAGCAAAAACTAAAAATAAAACTTAAAATTTACTGTAAATCAAGAAACGTATGAGTTATTTTGATTTATGGTCTCTATTTTCATTTTACAAAAGTAATCTATATTAATACAAACACAAATCTTTGCCTCTGCTTTATTAAGTAGTATGTGACACCTTTCATGCCTTTAAAAATGGAAAAAAAAATAACAATATTTGGTTAATGTAGCAAATAATTTGCTTAAGACTAGCATGAGGTGAAATTTAAATGACTTTCAAGGAGGGAAATACAACTACTCTTGCTTCTTCACCCTATTTGGCTTTGGCTGTGTTCTGATGTTGAAAATTCTACCAGACTATTATAACTGGTAGCATTATAAATATGACATCATACAGCTCTTGCTTTCTAACCTTTAAATATGCAAAGTGATAATTTCAGATTCTATCAGGATAGATGAATGTGACTTTTTATTGACTAAGRTCTTTGAGCTGAGTGTACAGAACAGTTCCATTTTTACTTCGAGAGTTCAGCTGTATTTGATTGTGTAAAGAATATGCTACATGCATAAAATATTCTTTCCAGGTGGAAAGAATGGCTGAGAATTATTTGTTCACTGTGGTTTAATAAGCCGCTTTTATTACAGGGAGTGCTGATCTCTCTCAGTGAGACAACTGGCTGAATCCTTTTAAGATAAGGTTCAATTAGGCCTGCTGTAATRCCTACACACTGAAGAAAGCTAGGCAGAGAAAGTCTGTGGTTCTAAATAAGTATAAGAGATGCTGGCTAACACMAACCCACAGAAGATGAGAGAAGGACCAAAATGCTCTCTCACAAACTAGCAGACAAGAATGTCAAGGTAGCACAATTCAGTTGTTAAGAAAAGAAAAAAAAATCCAAAGCTATATAAAAGAAGAAAGAAAGTTACTGTTAGGAACCATGTAGGCTACCAATCTCATCATTATTTACTCCTATAAAATATAATCAGTACCTGAACCCAAAATTCTATTTGTGAAAAACCCTGTATAACCATCAGTTAGGTAAAGATTATTAAACTTTAGGGATGTGTGTAATCACCAAATGAGAGACACCAGCACAGTACATTTGTAAATGCTGAACATGTCTTGGTGACTTAATTGAAGATACTTCCCAGAGGGTAAAAACAMAAGGCACATAGTTTTGACTTAGCTAAACTTTAAGCTTTCCAAACTGAAGTAAAATAACAAATATAGCATGGGAAAGGGGGTGAYATTTTAGGAAAACTAACACATATTTTAGAGGTMATTTTTCGAATTTTCTGCTCATTCACAATTTCTAGTTGTTGAAAAAATACCTTTTGTATACAGAAATATTTTCATTTGTGTGTGGGTTTTCTGCTTATTTTCTAATTAAAAAGAAAAACCATTCAAAGAAAGAAACTTGTGAAATAACAAAACATAGAAATAATAAAAAATAGAAATGAAAAATAAAACATATGTGTGTGGGACCATTAAAAATGGATGGAGAACCCTACATACAGAGGATGCTGATACTGAAYGCTTTCTTTTCATTTGCCTTTACTGACCAGACCAGTCCYCAGGGATCTCTGGTGMAGGAGACCAGGGTAAAGGAATGTTGCAAGGAAGGCTTTCCCTTGGTCCAGGAGGATTAGGTTAGAGGAAAATTTGACATCTGCAAATCCATAGGGCCTRATGGGATGAGTCCTGAGAGAGATGGCATAGATGTGCTTCTCTTTGAAAGGTTGTGGCTACCASGARAGGTGCCTGAGGGCTGGAAGATAGCATATGTCACCCTGGTCTTCCAAAARGGCAAGAAGGACCCAGAAAACTACTGGACCCGTCAGCCTCACATCAACCTCTGGAAAGGTGATGGAGTGCTTCTTTGTGAAAGTCACCTCTATCCATCTTCTGTCACAAGAAGATGATCACGAGGAGTCAGCATGGATTCAGTAAATGCAAGTCATGCTTGAACAACCTGATTGTCTTCTATGACGCAGCAACTACCTGGACATGTGAGGGGAGAGMAGTGGGTATTGTCTACCTCAACTTCAGCAAGGCTTTTGACACTGTCTCTCACAARATCTTYGTAAGMAAACTCAGGAAGTGTGGATTARATGAGTGGACTGGGAGGAGGACYGAGAACAGGTTGAATGGGAGATCCCAGGGGGTTGCAATCAGTAGTGCAGGGTCTGGCTGGAGGCTTRTCACTATTGGTGTCCCCAASGTTCASTACTGGGCCCAGCATTGTTTCACTTGTTCATCAATAACTTGGACAAAGGGGCAAATGACTCCTCGGCAAGTTGGCTGTCCATGAGCCAGCAGTGTGTCCTGGTGGCCAAGAAGATCATTGGTATCCTGGGAGTTCATTGGGAAGATAACTATCAGGAGGTAGAGGGAGGTCATCCTGTCACTATACTCAGCCCTGGTGAGGCCACATCTGGAGTGCTGTCTCCAGTTCTGGGTTCCTCAAAAGAGACATGGAGCTCCTGGATTGAGTCTAGCAGAGGACAGCAAAGATGATTAGGGACTGGAGCATTTCTCTTATGAGGAAAGGCTGAGGGAGTTTGGCCTGTTCAGCTTCAGGATGAGAAAATGAGAGGTGTCCTTATCATTGTGCTCTAGCACCTGAAGTGAGCGTGTCAAGAGGAGCCAGGCTCTGCTCAGTGATGTCAAGCAATAGGACAAGAGGCAATAGGCAGAAACTGATACAAAGAAAGTTCCTCCTGATTATCAGGAAGAACTTCTTTACTGTGTGGCAGTATTTCACTTTCCTTTGATAACCTGCTGTCTCCCTTTCAACCTCACCCTTCTGTCAGCCAGAGTTCTGTGACTCTGTGGTATAACACAAAAATGGTTTATTAAGAAAAATAAAATTTAAACTGAGCCAAAATAAGATGGTATTATTTACTTTTAAATTATTATAATTTTTTGTCTGTGAAAATTGCATTCTTATTGACTTCAGAGATAGTGGTAGCAGTCAAAAACTTACATTTCATTGAGATCTTGAAGTTGTTGTAAATTTTAATGCTTTCTACTGATGAAAGGATCCTATTTGTTTCTGCAAGCTAATTCTTAAAAATATTTGTGACAGTTTCACAGTTGAACACAGTTACTCCTCTGTAGTAACACAGAACTCAGTATTTGACATTTAGCTAGCTGCTGAAGAGACAAACTATAAATTTCAGTAGAATAATTTTATAATATTTTTTACTTTCTTCCCATTTACCAGAGAAATCAAATTCATACATGAAAATAACATATTTTAATGAGGTTATTGTTTATTCTAGGTTGGAATAGTAAATACAGGAAATTCACTTGTGACAATATTTAGAGATACCTCAGAGAAACCTTTTTCTACAAATAAAAATGGTGGGTGAAATTTTGGCTAATAGATCAAATACCAATAGAACAAACATTGTCATTTCAGTGTGACTGTTTCAGAGACTGGAAAAAGTCCTAACAAAATTAGAGTCGTGGGTTGCCCACTGTTGGTAATCTTAGGAGTTGAGGAACCCCTGCCCAAAAACGTAGACTTTGCTGCAAAACTCTTATGTTTCATAGTTCCTTCTCTGCACTGTGTGGCCAGGGGGGCTGAAATACCATATATTGGACTGGGGTGTATATCAGTTTAGGTAGCTGCCTAATATGAAAAGGAGTTACTTTTGCAGATAGAAATTGCAGCATGTTGGCTACTGCAGGAGACTTTGCTACTGCAGGAGACCCTAGTCCATGCTTTGGGGCCAGCTAATGCAGTTCAGAGGGAACTGAAGGGGAGTGTACTTACTGGGCACAGTTCCTCTGCCTCACAGCGCTTTGACCGCCCCGTCCCCAGGCTTCCAACCAGCTGATACAGGCATGTCGATCTTATCTTGAAATCCCCGCTTGCAACCTCTGCTCACTTTACCTGTCTCCAGATGGTGACCAGATCGAGCATAGTGCAGCAGTGCAGCAGCAATGTTCTCTCTGGCTTCTGCAGAAATGCAATGGCTCAGACTCTCTCTGTGGGTGTCTTTTGAGTCCCTTGCCAACATGTGTCCCTGTGGCTGTCCAAGACCCTGCTGTGGTGGCAGCAGCAGGCATGGTGCTGTGGCTTCAGGACCCTGGGTACCACTAGCACTTCCAGGTATGGGGGTGATTTGACTACTGGGTACCCATGCAGTTGCATCTCTGGTGACTGGCCACGAGTCACAGAGGTGAGTGGCTGTGTCAAGYGGAGKCTGGACSRTAGGAGTAGTTTTGGAGCCAAGCCAGTCAGCCTTGGGTGGAAGCAGTCCGAGCATATCCATGGTGATGAAGGGTGTAGCACAGGGCGTATGCTGCTCTGGCCATCCTCCCAAATCTCCCAGTGTCATTCAGGGGCCCAGACTTAGGTAGCTCTCCACTCTGCTCTTCTCTTCCAGGAATGTCTCTCCACTCTTCCAGGGCAGCTGCTATCTATCACGTCAGGATCACCACTTGTCGCAGACACACCCCTGAACACACCAGGTTCATGAGGCAACAGCCAAAATTCATTGATGGATGCCCTCTCTTATAGGGGCTTCAAAATTCCCACATTTAAAGATTTGATTGGTTGAGATCTTAACACSACCCAGCTCACTGGCCAGTTAGATGTCTGCCTTCAGTCTTGAATGGGATTGGCCAAGGTCCCCTGTTTGGGTTTGAATCCAACCTATCATTTCTTACCCAGGGACTTGTTTACTTCTGCTCTTTGACAAACTAGGCTAGTTGAGTTGGGGTCTGTTATGGTCAATTTTATTTGTKCAGCTAATAGACAGGCTGTAGCTGTCACAGTATTCTACTGGGGACATAAAGTAGCCAGTTTYTTGTATTAAACCATACTTCAGAATCTGTATTTTTGTATGTATTTTTGTGAGTGTTTTCTTATCCTGAAGTCCAGTTCTATGTTCAGTCATACTGTAGGGAACAAAATGGTTTTCAAAATATTTCATTACAAGGTCTGAGGGGAGTGCCAATTACTAACAATCTCAGAACTCACAATATTGCCAACTCAGAGGCTGAAATTACGGCATTCCTGTAGTCTAGATATCTATCATCYGAGCTTGCCACAAAAAAAAGTCAAATAGTTCATTTTCATGTATACACAAAACAAATATCACCAGCATAAATTTGAATAATGTGGTCATTAAATTCCTTTAAGTTAATTACTGTACAAAAGCATAACTGAAAAGAGCTGTGTATTATTGTCAACTGTTTATCTAYACTTTAAACAGTAGTTGCATTGTCTCTAAAGCATCTAAAGCATCTGGAAAGGATATTTTAACAAACTTGAAAAAGTAATTTGGCAAATATTATACTAGAAGAATACAAGGAATAAATTCATGGCTTTTCAGAAGCTGTCAAAAACATGGGAGCTAAGAATGAAATGCCCAAAACACCTATAGAGGACTAAATCCATGGCTGTGTTTTTCTTTTGCATATGTGACAGAATTTTTGTTGTTGTGGTGGTTTTGATTTGGTTTTGGGGTTTGTTTGTTTGTTTGTTTAAAGTTTTTCCCCTGTAAACTATAAACAAAATTCACAGAATAATTGTTGGTTTGGATTAGCAGCAATAATTTAGAGATATAGCACTTTTTTACAGTTGTTTTTGCTGATGGGGTTGTTGTTATTTTTGTAACCTCTCCTTTCTATATCAGAATACTCAATATTTTCCCTGAACAGAAATAATTTGAATTAGTATTTAGGGAAGTGAATCAACATTCTTYGCTTGTTACCTCATTAATTATAACAGTTCTGGAAACTGGCCTTGTCAGCAAATTGGCTTCAGAAATCTTGCAGTTGGAGACAAATAAGATCTCTAGTCACCATGCACCATCATGAAAGATTTTACAATGTCTTTCACTTCTGCTCAAGAGATGATGTGTGACACGCGTAGAAATTGATTATTTCYCAGCTTCCTGATTTCTAACAAGCACACTGCAGAAGAAAACTTATTKACTCAGATGCATAAAATACTGGAAAATAATCCTAACTCATTATGTTATAATAGCATCCATCTGCTTGTATAGAAAATGAATTGCTGAACGTTGTTCAGTGCACTTCTTTCAGTTGTCTCAATACATTCAGGTGAATCCCATCCAGACCCATTGACTTGTGTCTGTCTAAGTGGTATGGCAGGCCACTGACCATTTCCTCAAGGATTATTGTGGCTTCATCCTGCCCATTATTCCTGCTTTCCAAGTCAGGGGACCGGGTGCCCTCAGAACAATCATCTGACTATTAAAGACTGGGGCAAAGTACCCCAGTACCTTTAATGCCAAAGACTGGCATTAAGTACCTCAGGCTTTTCCATATCTTTTGCACAGGAACATCTATATGTTCCTGCACCCACATCAAATAATGGATGGAGAATCTCTTTGGCCCTTATTTTCTTGCTATTGTATTTATAGAAGCAGTTTTGATTATCTTTCACATATGAAAGATAATATGAAGTTCTACTTTGGCTTTAGCATTTCATATTTGCCCCTTGCATAATCTCATTACATGTCTCTGAGCTACCTGCCACTTCTTCCAAAGGTCATACACTCTCCTTTTCTCCCCTGAGTTTCAGGCAAAGCTCCTTCTTAGACCCAGGCTGGACTTCCTGCCAGCTAACTCGTCTTTTGGCACATGGGGATGGCCTTCTCCTTCCTCTTTAGAATTATTTCTTGAAAAATGTCCAGCCTTCCTGGACTCAGGACTGCMTCACAAAGGATTCTGTCAGCCAGTATCCTAATCAGGTTAAAATCTGCTCTCTGAGAGTMTAAGTCTAAGCTTGAGAGTCTACTCATGACACATATCATGTTATYTATACTGTATTGTTCAAGAAGTAAACGCATGTGGTCAGTTAAGACTTTTTTTTTAATGCAAGATCTTCCTTACACAGGAATTGTTGGTGATTTGACATTTCAGGATCCTTTTCTTCAGTTTGTCTCTAGCTGCTTCTATGTAAGCAAAAAAAGAAAATATATCACTWAGGTACAGCAAATTGATGTGCTTARTAAAAAGCAATTTGATACTTTGCAGCATTTTAAAAAGGCAGGAGTGCAACTAGCATACTGAATAAAGAAAGAAAGAGCCTCCAATCATAACATATATACAAATAGTTTATAAGTCAATCAGTCTGAAATTTATACTATATGGGAGGTAAGTATTAATATAAAAGCCTAAAAAATTCCAAAATTTGATTTTCCAAAGGCTGCACTCCACTGCCACTGGTAGCTATTATACTTGATGTGGATATTCTGTTCTAACAGTATATTGTATACAATATTAAAAATATTAAAATGTTTGAATCTATTATTTATAGGATTTTTACAATGGATAATATTATTTTAGGATGATCTAGTAAAATGTATATTCCTCATAACTGAATGCATTGTTATTTTGCTGAATTTATACGTATCCTAAAATATAATTATGTCTATATATGCAAATATATTGCTAATTTGCCAATTCTGTGTGTTATATGTATATAACATAATATTTATACATATATATGCATACATATATATACCTATATATATTTATAAAAAACAAAAATAGTCTGAATATATGTGTATATTGCCCAATTCTGTTAGCTGAGGGAGGAGTGGGGGAATGTGCAGTTTTTCACAAATAATTATTAAGAGCAAAGTTTCCCTGTATTTGGATAGAAGGTAGGTACAATTATGCAAAAATCCTTTGGCTTTGCAAGCAACTGAAAATCTAGTATATCATCAGGACAACAAGACTGTTGGCCTTACAGTGGATGGCAACAAGTATTGCTACAATGATGAACCATTTCTTTTGGATCATCAGATATTTCATTTATAAGAAAGAGATGAGAACACACGAACTGCTTGATATTGTTATCCKTAACACTCCCAGAGAACAGAATGTATATTCCAGGATACACACAAAAAGACGCCCCAAAGCTAAGGGCAGGAGCAACCATTTGTTGATGAGTAAGTGATTTGGGTTTGTTTGCTTTGGACTTGAGTTGCTCTTCTAGATGAATCTTCAGTTGTCATGGAAAGCTTCACAAAATGCAGCTTTATGAAGACAGAATGAAGAAAAAAATCTCATTTATTCTGAGTTCCAGTACTCCTTTCAGTCTGCGCACTTCTATGAAATTAATATCTTCCACAAACATATTAATTTTAAGCCTTGTGTAAAAGTTAGATAGTGATAAGGGACAGACAGCTATGAAAATTAATTAGCTACAACTTGAAAATGCATTCTGAGACAAAAGGATAGCTTCACTGTACTAGGAACAGGCATTTTAATCCAGATTCCACACAAGTCAAATTCAGCAAAACCTATTAAAAATCTCAAACCTTGTATTTGGTAATTTCCTACTTGCTGTGATCARTGGAATTTTGCTATATTTAACCTAGAAAACACAGTGCACACAAAAGGGATGTAGAAAACTTTACAGCACATGTATTATTGTAAAAAAAAAAAAAGAAATCAAGCTGGGTAAAATATCAGAAATGCTACCATTCCATTGAGGTATTTTGTTTGTCTAGTGAAATTGTACATGATGGAAATGCCAGAGCTAGGCAGTGCATCACGTCCTTAAGCAGCTTTATGCAATGTGGATGTCTCCCTTGGARTGTTATATTTATACTTGGGGAATCTAACTTTTGTATCTGGACAGTCCTGGWCTTCAGAATCTTTATCTCTGTTTGTCAGCTTACAGTACACCAGTGCACAAAATCAGAAATAAACATTGACTGTTTCATCACAGCACAAACTTGAGAGCTGATTTTCTGAACTTTAAGYGTCAGGAGTCAAGAATTGGCAGTACAGCAACATCACAATAATCCTGTTGTGACAGAAGAGCTGAGTCTCAAATCCTCTCACATGCTATATCTGCAAATATGGAYGTGTGAAACAGAGGTCAAAATACAACATAAATTCTATTTCCTCTTACTGAAGATCCAAAAGCATTTTTTACTCAAAGGGTAGCATTGAGATACTCTGTATGTAATTAAGTAGTGTGTTATAGATCTACATTTCTTATTAAAATCAAAATCTTTTTCTTATCAAAAAAAGAACAAAAGAAGAATAGTCCACATTTCTGTGAAATTTCAGAGGGTTTTGAAGCACAAAAGCAGGAGGTGGTAGACACCAAAATTCTAAAACAAGGTGGTATGTGAAGTCACAGGCTTCTATGTTGGCCCTGATTAAGATCTTGAGAATGATGAAACAAAAAAATTAGTATAACCTTTGAATGACCTCAAGTACAGTGATACATTGCACCAACATTTAGTTTATATATGGTTGACATTTTTACTAACTCAAAAAATATCATACTATCTTCAGTCATTAGCTTGAACAGAGTTAGATGTTTTGTGTCTGGACTACTTATGACTGTAATAGACTGCACTAAGACATGTCCTTTTAGCCACAGTTACCTCAGAACTTCCTCTGGTAGCAAAACTGATTTGAGGAACTTATTTTCATGCCTACCCAGAGATAAGTATTCCTGCCTCTATGACATGATTAATGTCTCCCATCTACTGTGTTGGCACRAACTTTGAACCATTGGACAAACAGATTTGCAGAAATGATGCTATTCAGATGAAATAGGGACATTCCTGCCATCAGAGCTTCCACTAACCAGAACACTTATTCTCTACACAATATTGGCAGAACCAGAAGGCGTCTTAAAATTTCAATAGCAAGTGTTTTGAAATTCTTAACTGCATGGCTTCCTCAGGAAAAAAGTGACAAGATGATGCAGGAGTTAAAAGAAAAGACTGAATTTAGTGACAGAAAAGACACACAGTAGAGGCTAAGGCCCATGCTGAAAGTTCACAGTTTCCTTCATTGCAGCAGTGCTGACCTGTTGGTCAGTTAAAAGTCTCTCTCCCATGACTGGAAATAGATACCAGGATTGCACCTGAAATATGTCTAGAATTGTGAAAAACAGGTCTCTTGCTGTCTAGCTGTTCATCATTTGCAAATACACACACACTGATCCAGACCTGCCTGAGTGTGTAAATAATATTACAGCTGAGGCCTTCATGGGACTTGACAGTTTTGCACAGACTGTGCAGGAGTGTAAAAGGTTAACTGTGGTKGCCCATTCATGGATCTTACAGGCATAATGCAAAAAGTCTGTTCAGGAAGCCAACTGGAGCTTTCAATTTCTAGGCCTAGTTATCTCAGCACAAAAATGGAGACAAACCCAAAGAGAATCATGGATAATATTGACTGGTACTATAAACTCTGATGTTCATTCCTAAATCACTATTACAAACAGACATCAGTGAGATGGAAATTAAAAAAACTCAACTCTTGTTGTTGAGGGTTAGCTTGGTCTTTTTTATTTGTAATCTCCTTTTTTCTTCTTCTTCTTTTCTGCTTTTCTTTATCTCTGTTTATTTCAATGCTCCACTTTTAGTATTTTTCTTAATGATTTTCTGACTAAACAAACTCCTTAATCCAAGCAAAATCTCAAATCCCCAGAATCTGTCAGTGTCAAATTTCCTGAGGCTCTAGCTAGCTAGAAGCAGAAACACCCTGCAGCAACTCCTCTGAGTGTATGATGTKTATAAAATGGGGCTTATATTTCTGAATAAAATGGGTTATAATGAAGGAGAAATTTATCAGCAAATTGAAGCACTTGCTGATAATCTTCAGAATTTTTACACTGAATTTTGGTATTGAGTTTTAAAGTTCTACTCCTTGCTTCTGTAATTATTAAACACAGAGGTAAATATTTTTTTTTTTTTTGTGAGAAGATTTCCAGGATGTTTAGTCTTCACTTGCTAGCGTATTAGTTGGGGTAAATATAAGAAGTTAACAACACAGTTAAGAGCATCACCATCTCTTTTATCAATAATACAGACAATTATTTTAAATATATTATTTTCTTGTAGATTTTCTTGTTTTTGTTTTGATTCCTTGAGACAACTTTCTTAGACACCTGCTGTGTCTATAAAGTAGTATAAGACAATACTTGTTTAATTGGTAACTTCTAACTGGAAGTAGGTCCAATTTAAGAGGTTAAAGGCWAATTTTTATTTTTAGCACCTTTTTTCAGCTCCCCTCCATTCCATGTGATTATACCCACCTCAGCTGTGTAAAATCAATTACTTTTCTCCTTTTGGGGACTTTTGTGGTTTTGGTTTGGTAATGTTTTCTATGTTTTTGGTTTTTAGGATTTCACAAAGTTACTTCATTTTTTAAATGTAAGTTATTAAAATAAAATATACATGTAAAGAAGAYAAATGGAAAAAAGAGTGTTCGTATCTACAGACATTTTGTTACAGACTGATAAACAGGCAACTCAGTATTCAAAGCTGACTCACAGGAGCTGCTGGTGAGATGAAAGTGGTGAATATATTTTTTTAAATTTATTGTTATTGCAGTACCATTTTTTCATTATCACTCCTAATACAGAATATCACCATGTAACATCTTAATCCAAAAGGGAACAGTATTCTGAACAGYCTAACAAGTGGTGAATTGTGCCCTGGCAGCCAGGAGGRCCAGTGATACCCTGAAGTGGATCAAGTACAGCATCACCAGCAGCTCAATCTCTCTGTGATGGAGGAAATAAGTGTTTTAATGCATGAAAAATAATTAGAATTATCAGGCTTTTGCCATGTTTTTGCCCTGCAGCTGGGAGATGCTAAATACAGTAGTGCCTCGATAGGCAAGGGCAAATTTATATGATAAGATCAGTAGAATGGGGGCAAATAAAAGATAAATCAAAAGATAAGTCCTCTGTGATAGAAAGTGAAGATATGTCAAAAATAATTACATGCTGCACAGCACAATGCATCAATAGCAGTTATTAATGTCAGTATTTCTGAGATTATGCATATTCTTTTTCCATCACCCATATATAACACATATGCACAAACAAGATATATAAAGTCAAACCAGACAGAACCAATCATGATTGCCCTGTCAATAGCATTAAGAGATATAATAAAAAGTAGAAATAAACATGAGGACAATTAAAAGTGGACCAGGCACTCAGCATGGGCAAGACCAAAATCCTTCTGGGAGCCTTAAGCTTCCAAAAATGCTTTATTCATTACTTTGAAGAGTGTGAATATAGTCTTCAGGCTAACACTACTAAGAAAAAGGTGATAATAATTTTTTATTCCAAAATATTTCTCCCAAACTAGTAGATATAATACTGGTGTGCTTGTACACCTTTTAACACTAAGAAGAATCTGAAGCCATTGCTGTGGATGTGAGTTTTAGACAGTTCACAAAAAGTATTAAATTTTATCTCATGCAAGAGATAATCCTAATAACTCTTCCAGCCTGCATAAGCTGTAAAAACATTTATTCATTATACCTTTCAAAATCTAATCTTAAATTCTTAGCCAACAATTTCTTTGTTCCGTGAAAATTTCCTTCTCTTCCTTTGGTAACCAAGTTTGTACCTCTTCCTCTGAAAGATTGCCTTCCATTTACATGCAGAAATTATAGAAAAATAATCTAATTAGAACAGATCTTTAGAGTTTATTACTCTTGAATAACATCAAGGAGCAAGTAAGCTAGTGCTTTGACATGAAAATGAACAACTGACCATCTTCAGCTTTCTTCCAAGAGTGCTGTTATATTGTGGCATCAGTATAACTCCAAAGAAGGACGAAGTTGGTCAGAGATATGTTTATTTTTACCTTGTGAATGGCTTAATTCATTTATTGACACAAGGTGCTCTGGTATTGCAGTACCTTTGAAGTAGATCTTCAGACTGTGACTGATGCAGAAACWGGGCTCCTGTCTGCATCTTTGTCAGCAACATTATTTCTTAGGGACTGAATTATCTAGCTATTCATTTTAAGGAGGCATTCTAGAACAAAACAAGGATTTAAATTTTCAAAACTGAATAACATGACCAAAAAGATGTTTCAATTGTATTCAAATGTATTCAAGCTGTCTTAATACCTTGCAATCACTAAAGCATATTATGACTTTTAATGCAATTACAATGAAATTACAAGAGACTTTTAAGAAGTTATTGTTTTCTTTTAAGTGGAACAGCAAAGCCTTTCTCATATCAAAGAAATCAATTAAAATGAAGTTACCTAAAGAAAGGTGAACCTTGAAAATATATCTGGAAAGAAAGCCCATAAAAAGTTCATGCCTCCCTCAACTTCCATCTTGTTCTGTTATCCCAAACAAGTAATTTAGATTTAAACTGGATATTTCTTCACTACAGCATGACTTGTATGAGTGTAAACTAGTATCAAATTCCAGAGAACCATACAGTCATAGAATATTTTGTACTATAAGGGATCTTGAAGACCATCTAAAGAAGTTTGATTTCTACTTTCAAACCAAATATAAATATCTAAGGTAAAAAAAAGTAAAATAATTTACATCACAGGAAGAAAAAAATTTAGAAACTATGCAACCTAATAGAAAAAATGTTTACAAGGTCTTTAGTGATATTCAAACTTTGGACACTTTTTTGAAATCCCTACAACACTTTTAATGTACTATATATTTCCTGGGATAACAACTGATTCTGATTTTTAAAGTCTTCATTACATATAATTTAATAACAAGGACAAAGTGATACAGCAACATAGTGACAGAACACTTTGTATGATGAAACAGATATCAGAAATCCTAAATATTATTAGAGGGACTACTTTGTATCAGCATGCTAAATATGTACCTAAGGTAATTTTTACATTCAGAACATACTTTCCGTTCTGTGTAATAAAAAAAAATTCCAGCTCCTTGCCTGATTATGATTTTACCTTTTATGTAAAACAAAGTCTTTATTGAGTTTTGACACTCTTGTGCAAGCACAAAAAAAATTATTAATTGTGTATTTCAGTAAAAGAAATTTTTTTTTTTCAGACCTTAAACCTTGTAATTATAAACTGTGCAAAAATAAAAACTTACAATCTGTTGTCTATTTCCTGGGAAACAAATCCATACAGCTAAACATCATGTGAAATTACTAAAGATGTGCATTATTTCTTGAATAATATTTAGATGTATTTGTCTTTTTTTTCCCCCAGCTGCATAGGCTTAGATAATTGTAGTGCTTTCCATTGACATAAACAATAATGAAAATTAATACATTAATCCCTATTCCTAATACTCTACACTTAGTGCAACAATCTGGGGCTTTTTTGTTAAAAATTTCCAGTGTGTTTTGTTGTCCCTGACATTKAATTCTTCTATATTTTATCACTAGATTATTATCTAATGAGGACAATGTCCCACTGTAGTGTAATATTATATCCAACACCTTTCATTTTATCCCCAGATTTATTCACATATTTTGCTCATTGTTCTCCTCTGAAAATTCTTTATGTTGTGGCTGTTTGAAGAACTAAAGCATATTACATCAACCACAAGATTTCCTTCACTGCTCTGAGAAATCTAATGTTGTAGCTCTTGGGCATTTGAGTCATTAAGGGAATTTTCATGTTCAGTGCCCTGCGACAGATTCAGCCTTGCATAATTCAWAACAACTTCACACCACTTATAGTAAATGGTCCATGCAGGAATGTTTGCTTTTCTTATCTGTCCTTTCCCTTTCCTCATAGAAGATTGTTAAACCATGTTTTAATTCTCTTTCCTCAATTAATGGCAAAAAAGTTAAAGTGACATCAACTGATTATCAAAAAACAATGACAAATTGTTAAAAACTAGAAAGTACATTAAATTAAATTTATCTGCCAGTCCTCTGTAAATAACTGATTTMCATGTTATCACCTCCATTCTCCACAAACATTCAAGTGGGAAAACCTCTTACACCTCATGAAGTCCCACCACAATTGGTTTGGCAGGCCTGAATCAGAAGATGTAGATTTTGTCCTTGATAATATAGAGCGAAAAGAATTCTGAATAGCTTTGTATTAAGATTTATTGGAAGAATTGAAATGAAAACTTTAGCTTGATTAGTAAGAGAAAAGTATTCCTATAAGGGCATCCAAAAACAAAGAAGGAAATGAGACATGTCAAAGTCTGACCAAGACAGGAAATTAAATACAGTGATAAGAGGTACAGCATGAAGTATAGAACTRCTGAACTATGTACAGCTTTCAAAAAAAATCAATAACAAATTAGAGATTGTTTGGARTTAAAGTTATTTTAAAGAAACTAAATCTTTTATTGCTCAGCAATGCTATTATTCATAGTAATGCAGGGACTAGTATGCATTGCATAATGCTGAAGAATGTAATTCWGCAAGTGTTTTGCATATCTGACTGCATATGGCTGTAAAGAGAACTTAGAAGATAGAGTTTGATTTTGTTCACTCATTAAAGAACTTTCTCTACTCTATTTCTTTAAATTTTACTTTGAAATAGAACCAATTTAGAGAAAATARAAATACTGTTCAGAAATGAATGCAGCTATAAATTGAGCAAATAATATAGTCAACCAAGTAAATTTTCCACTTTGATTTTCATTTTCATGTTCACTTAGACCACCAAAATTTATTTTTATATAAATTCAATGCACATTCCTTCACACAAACACAAATTCTAGATCAGAAATCATGTTACAAAGGTTGCTGTAACTATAGATAAATTTGCAGACTATACTGCAAAACCTCCCCTAATTTTGACTGAATTAAGCAGATAAAATACCTTATAAAATATTTTTATTTTGTCTCTTGATTTTCAACCTATCTCAAGTTCCTACACCTGAATTCCACCATTACTTTTAGTATAAATATCCGAAAAGGAAGATATTTTCTAGATCTGGACTATCATTAACAAGGGAAAAAAGGRAAATAAGATGAAACCAGGAAATTGCAGAAAGATTTGGAAATGTTCTAAAGAGCTTGGAGAAACACCTGGAAAAACATAGTTTGAGTTAGGATTTCTACACAGGTAGGAAAGACYATGCCTAATTATACAGCATGCTTTGAAAATATTTCTGGTTTTATCAATAAGAGAATTCCCCCAGATTGTGTAAAGTTACTCTTTTATAATGCATCTGAAAAAGTTCCATGCAGAAAATGAACAGTTAACACAAATATTACTGCATGTAGGAAAACAAACAGAATATTATATAGTATATGATATACTCTAGGGTATTTTGTGTATTTTGAATTCCTTTAACAATATAAACTTGTACAATATAAAAAAATCACCAGTGGATTCTCTTCCACTCAGTTACTACTCTCCAATGCKGAATAGCTCAAAAGTGAAGATAATATTGTAGGAGGAACTTATATTTTTAATTGGTTTCAGAAAAGTGAAAATACTCTCCTTGACTTAAAAATAAAAATAAACCAAATCTTCCATTTAATTACCTATTTCTGTAAGTAAGATATGAATATTCACATTCCATTCCATTGTCTCTTATTTCTGTAGTGAACTTTCTCCAGTATTTATTTCTTCAAAGTCTRGTATGTTTCTGTAGACTATGAAAGRACTAAACCAATGTGATAATCTYCATCTCACRTGTGGTTTTGTARTATGGAGGGAAAGGCAGATGAGAGGTTGTCATGTTAAGGACATTTCCCTGCCCAGCCACCCAGGAACTGCTCTGGCAGTCTGTCTCACAGCACCTGAGCTGGGACCACACCCCTGTACAGCTGCACCCCACACTTCACACAGTCAGACCAGGTTTCCACACCAGCTCAACTCCAGATTTCCCACAGCAGAGTCTCAGATGTCCAGATCCTTAAAATAATTTAATTATGGTACAATAACAAAATAGCAGCTTGAGCTGGGTGCCTCCTGGGAGGGACTCCAAGAAAGGGAAACGCTGGGCTTTTAATACCTCACTCTGTGCAGTGAAACTCTCACTCTTCCAGCTGAGTGTCCAGTCACTTGCTTGCTGCCAGAAGTCCCTGGACACCTTTTKGTGCAAAGGGTCAGCAGTTCACATCCTCTTGCCTGGGACTCCAGCCCCCAGAGCTGAACCTGAGGCTCATTCAGCAGCTTGCAAACCAAGTTACCTGTACCAAATGTATTCCTCAGCAGCCCTCCACTGCTGACCTGAACTTGTCCTTAATATTCTGTTTCATACAATGGCAATCCAAATTACATTTCCCAGATTTGTATAGGATCTAGAATCTTAGTGGTTTATTCCTTAAGTACAGATGTTATTGTTTATGACAGAGAAAATAGTTACCTTACATTTTACTATAGGTCAGTATTTCTCTCCCTTTTACAATTTAAGATCTTTATGTTATCCCTTATAATGGCAATAAAAATAAGATTTTAACAATATTTCAAGTTCTTTTGGATAAGGTGAGTATTAGCATAACCCTCTAAAATGCAGGAAAGTCATGATACATCATTCTGTCAGTTAGAATTATAAACTCTGCTTATAGAAGTTATAGAAGTTGAATGGAAATATGTCAGAAAAAGCAAATCATTTCCTGAGAGGCAAAAAATGCATTTATAGTATTAACCCATTATTTTTTGAAAATAAAATTAGTTTCTACCTGTGAGTCAAAACCAAAGTTTTGTTTTTCATTCCTCTCAAAACTCACTCCCTGAGAGGGTAGCTCTTCTGTAAGTTAACTGCAGAGTTCCTTTGGCAACAATTATAATCAATGAAAAAAGTGTTCCTAGGCCCCTAAGCAGAAACAATTAGAAGCTGGACTAGTAAAGAGGAATCCACCAGGCGCAGCATCCTAGTGGGCTGCTGGGTGAGAAGGACTTACCTAGAAACTTCAGCTGAGTTGAAATTTATGGGACTGAGCTGCAGGTCTGTGTTTCAGTAGAAAACAGATAAAAGCCTTGCTAAAAGGATCTGAGTTTCATTTATCAAAGATTCCTGGAGTGAATGACAAACAAGCAAAAAAGGGGACACACTTCTATTCAGCTGTCAAAGAAGCTGAGTTCTGAGGAGATTCTTATCTGCTCCGGGAAAATAAAAGTGGGAGAAAAATTCTGCTGACATACTTTTCATCTAGTGCTCAAGAGAGTTGTGGTAAACCAGAGAGGATGGAAAAAAGATCCTTGTAAATCTTCCCTTTCARAAACTAAGAGAAAAAGAGTGCTTATCAGTTCAAAAATAAATAACATATAATCCTGGTTCTCAAAATACTAACATCTTCTGACAGCCTAAATTCTGGTATAGACACTTTAAAGATTTTTTTTTTCTATTTTAGTTTTGCATTATCCTTACATTAAAGTGTACTATGGAATTAAAAACATTCTCTAAATAAAAAAAGCATCAAAAGAACAATTTATATTTCTAATTATTCTCTTTCTGAACACCATTTTGATCTAGCTGCTAAATTCCCTGTGTTTTTCCAAAATCTAGAATCTACAAACCAAGGATCATTTTAYACTTACTTGTGGGGCTTCACAAAGAAAGATATCAGTTAAATATCTCTTCTTCATATCTTAATTTTCATTTTCAAAATTAAATCCTTGACTGATTTTTCTTGGTAAGGTTAGATCTTACTAAACACAATACTTTCTCCTTTTGTAGCATAATATGGTCTCTGTGAGACTAGACATTGAAAAATAAAATTACTAGAAAATACCTGCCTTTTATTTATTCAGGGCACAAAAAAAAGAAAAAAGAAACCATGGCACAGCTCATGCTTTTCATTCTTTCAGTTATTCAAACTGCATTTATACCTATTTGTCTTTTTTTCCCCTCTTAAAAATTGCAATAGTCTTTAGCTTTACTGGGATTTATCTCCCATAAGTAAATTCAAAGTAGGTATTATAATGACATAAATAAAAAAGGTTTTAATTTCCAAAACTTATTAAAAATCTGTCTCTAAAAAGAAAATACTAAAATGTTTGAAGTTCAAATGAAAGACAATATCAGAATAAAACTAATCCCCAGGAGAATCCCTGGCACCTGCCAGACACTGTAAAGGTTTTATAAATGTTGTCTTCCGYAAAGTCGATTGCAAACATCATAAGGCCTTTGGTAAATATGTATACCAGCCTTTTTGTTTGAGCAGAAATATTGAGCTTCCTGCCATTATGATTATAAAATAGAGAAGATTATTTCAGATTTTTTTTAATATTTGATTAGTAGTGTCTGTCTTTTTTCTTGGGATCGAGTTTCAAATCACACACAGAGTGAAGTGTTTGAAAATAGTCTTCCTTAGTAATACAAGACTGGCAAAACAAACCATTTAGAAGTCATTCGTGAGTAAACATACAGAAACACTAATGCTGGAAAAGAAAAAATTGGCTGCCTGATCCACAATAACAGAATGACAAGGAAAAATTCTGCACTACAGGAAAATAATACTGTTTATATTGCATGTAATGTAAAATGTTTATCTCTTTGGCAGAGGCAAAATACCACATTTTGTGTGTCTCCAATTATCTACTGATAACTGTATCAAATTAATTTTATCTGATGATTATTTTAATTATTGTGTTCCTAGTGTGTCCTTTTTTAAAAGAACACCACAGTTAGAAAACAAATCTAATAAAAAACCTGCAAAACAGCACAGAACWTAAAATAAGCATAGTTATCTTCTGTGAGATCAACTAAAGCATGGGCTATTGTGCTTATGCAAACATCATCATTAAACAGAACTTYTACATTTACCTCACTTTGCCTTCTTCCTGTTGTTACCATATTACAGATTTGAAACTGCTGTTGGGAAAAAACTACACTGTCTTACTTTTTTTCCTAATACATTACTAACTATTTATCTTTTGATGTCCTTTGAACATGAATACTCAGCTGCAGACCTTCAAATAAATCACGGAAATATTTTTATCTGGATAAAAGCATTTAAATTCTTCAGCTGACCTCCTCATAATACAAACTTCACAGAGATATTTCCATCAGTGTCAAATTCACAGAATTGCAGTTTTGGCCGTAACTAAAGTTAGGACTGTTAGAAAACATTTCAGTAGCATCATTCTGAATATTAAGAAAGAAATGGAGTAAGGTTACAGCAGAAACTTTTGATGCAGACAAGACTTGCGCTTGACTCTGGTCTTAAGAACAAGACAATGCTGCAACATCTCTCTCCCAGACATGACATAGAAACCATCTGAGAGTAGATCTTCCACCTCTCATTTACTGACCTCAGACAGGAATTACATACAGGAGGATAAAAATATTCTGTCATGATTTTTCTCTACATATGTCATGACACTATGAAAATGAAAATGGTTATTACATTAGATGCCAATATTTTCAGTTTGTTAATTCGGAAATTTAGTCTTTGTACCAACTGTTGATCCACACAGAATTACGCATTACTGCCATCACACTACCAATCCTCTGCAATGTGGTAAAAGTAAATAACGAAACAATCAACAGAAACCTTGTGAATCCATCATAACTTTAAAAGCTAAGATTAATCTTGTACACAAGCTTATAACATAAATTGCAAAACTGAGAAAGCTTAAACTCAAATGCATTGTTTTTATTATTTTTACCAAATGAATGGGTCATAAAGGCTGCAAAGTGAAAATACCCCTTTGAGAAAGAGGCATAAGACTTTTTGACAATAGGTTGAAACATGCTATTTATAATGAATTTAGAGTTGACATGAAAACACTTGACATGTAAGGTTAGTAGATATTCTTGAGCTAGTTTCACTCCCACCATTTCATCTCTCATGATGAAATGAAGAAATTGGTGTACTGATGAATTTGAAAGACGATTGGGGTTCTTATGTGGACATCAGCAGATCACAGGTAAAAGGAAGCTGTGCAGGACATACATTGTTCATGATGCAGTTAGGAAATTTCATATCCTAGAGCAATGGTAACTGTCTATAGGCCTCTAAACATACAATTTACAAAAGCACCACAACACTAAAACCTTGTGCTGAKTTTCCTGAYRTATATTGAAAARCATTTAGGTACTTGTCCCAATTAGTTMATACAATGAAAGACTTCTCTTTGTYTTTTCAGAAAGAGAGGTTTCCACCTTCCAGCTGAAAATATTGTTTATTCCAATCCTAAGATTTTAACACTAATATTTCTAACCTAAGTGTTTGTATGATTCTATTCTGTGATTCTATGGAAACAGCTGCAGTTTGTATCTTAAATGAGTAAGGTATTTTACTTTATTTTGAATCAAAATATGGCTTTAAGAACATAATACTTACATCTTCCTGTTCAATATCCTTTTTTCCTCCTATTTTGTTAGAAATATTGCTAGTGTTGCTTGCAACAATATGAACTAAACTGTTTTCATAGTTTTCTGTGTGAAAATATCTTAATTTAGGAAAATACCAGTTCTCCACTTGACCTCTAAATGTGTTGTTCACACGGCTTGTGAATGATTTCAGTTTTGCAACACAGCAACTTTAAGGTAAGAAAATGGCATTTTCCCTTCTTGTCCTGCTTCCTCCCTTTAAAACATTGTTTCTGACCATCTTGGTGGATTATCAGGCTACAACCTGGAGTACTAAAGAACAGTTCCAGAACAAAAAAAAATATTTATTCATTGAGTATGATACAAATAACTCAGTAGGCCTGAAAGCAGCGTAGCTAAAATGTTGAGGATTGAATGTCAAATGTTAGAGTGCCCTGCAAATGTGGCTGAAAGTATACWGTATTCTCACAAAACATATCAAAGGAAAGGAAAAATGAAACTCATTAATTGAGGTAATAAAGATTTATGTTCAAGCAGTGAGGTGATGAAAATTAATACCACTGTGCTGAATGTAACGGAACTGTGACAATTGAAATGAATTGAAGATATACCTCCAGTGATTTCAGTGGCTTTAGGAGATTGCTTTTAAATTTGGGGAAACGGAAAATGAAAGATTCTCCCAGGAGTCAGCACAGATGATCTTTTCCCAGTATTGCTCATTCTTTGCCCCCTTGCATCTTTTTCCCTGTGTGCAGTGAAACAAGACTCATTTTCCTGTCTWGAGTACTGTTTCCTTAGGGACTGAGATTAGCCTTTGTTCTAAAAACCAAGTCCTAAACTCACCAAACCAAAGGCAAAATTCCAGGTATGCTCATTTTCTCTTTTATAACTGCARGATTATAGTAACTTTGTTTTTTCCAAACAGATTTTATGATATCTTTAACTTTAACATATAGAAATAAAGATTATCAGCCAGCAGTGTAATGCAGCATCATAATATGTTAGTCCATATTACTAACATAGCACTAATTTTGCTGTTGAATAACAGTGTGACAGGTTCTTTACCTAAAAAAAATATTTCATTTTTGGCTTTTCCCTCAATATCAAGCAGTTAACAGATACMTTTCTGCTCAAACTATACCATTGAGTCTCTGGTATTTGAACCTGTAGTTTTTGGGATGAAGAAAAACTATGCAAAAGAAAATAATACAAAGTAAAGCAACACAAAAGTTGGACAGGAAAATGTTTCCATTTAGAGCTCAGTAAGTATGCTATGTGAGGTAGGGAGAGAGAGAAATGTAAATTTTATATTAAGTCTATGTAGTTTTGTTTTGTTTTGTTTTGTTTGTTTTGTTTTGTTTTGTTTTTTTCACAAATTTGTGAAAAAAAGTTTAGCTAAAAAGCAACTTTCAGAGCACTAAAAAGACAACTATTTCAGGCACAGATGAAGGAAAAATTCAGTGATCAATAGGTAGCTAAACATACACTTTTTTTTCTTTAAGAATAACTCATCTCCTTTCAGCTGTCTTTTCTAGAGGAAACTTACCTGAAGCAACAAAGTAATCTAGAATTGTTGTCTGTTGCTACTTAAATATTTGAGAGTAATTTACTAAAATGTCCTAATGTTTAAGTCCAATGTACTCAACAAAAAGTTACTCCTGAATCAAACCTAATGAAAAAGTTACTTACTTAAATCAAGGTTAAGTCTGCATAATCAGTTCAGTGGCATTTGCTTATTATTTAARAATAAATAGATAACAGTTTTCTTTCATTGAAACTCAATATACAGTAACCAGTTGTTATAATCAGAATGAAAATATACCAAGGACAAAGAATTTTTTAACTTACTCTTCCCCAAGGCACATCCTGTTGTTTTGTCTCAGGATAGAGATCTAAAAAAGATTAAGAAACATTTTATATTACTAGTAGTAATAGTCTCTGCCAAATGCCATGGTTTCATTTATACATATATTTTTATTTGTTGATAGATATATTCAGAAAGAATTATAATTTTTGCAACACTTCATACATACCTTGAAGGAACAATTAGAGAATGAAAATATAGATGCACTCCTACAGTTCTATTTTTTCCTTCYATTGAATATGTTTCTGAATTTTCCTACAGGTCTCATTATCACAGAATCATAGAYTGGTTTGGGTTGGCWGTCACCTTAAAGATTTTACCCCACCATGGGCAAGGACACCTTCTACCAAACCAGTCTGGACACAGCCCAATCCAGCCTGGCCTTGAACTCTTTGAGGGATGGGGCAGCCATAGCTCCTCTAGGCAAACTGTTCCACTGCCTCACCACTTTTACTGCAAAGAATTTMATTTTAGATCACATCAGAGTGGATTTTTAATTGCAATTTTCATAATTGAATGTTTAAATTATCTCATAAATGAAAGTCTACAATTATGCAGAATTAAATATTTGTACTRTGGGTCACCATTTCCAAATATATACCTTTGTAGTTCTTGAAACATATTTTCTGGCTTGAATCAGTTTGCAGATATTAATGACATTTAAAGACTAGCTCAAATAAAAACTCTATAATGCAAAACACTTAAATTCACTGGTTTKGGGCCTGTATAAAACATTCTATTAAATATTATAAACTTTTTAAGGGTTTGGGGAATTCATTATCTGTTTTTTTGTAAAGTAGGACGTAAGTAATAGTAATTAGATAACAACAATCAGGGTGGGTTATGAACCTTAACCTTTGTGTTCCTTCATCTGATTCCTTGATATTGCTGCAATAAGAAACTCATCTGTAGAATTTTGGTATGCCATGGCATAATTTTGAAATACGAATAATAAAGGATGAAAGCTGAATMAAATTGATCTGAAAATTTACAAAGKATTATTCATTTAATACCTATACTAACATTTCGAATGTGCATGTCTGTAGTAGCGCATCTTTAAATCAAGCARGTRTTTTCCAGATAGGGAAAAAGGTTTCAGTTTTACCATGAAACTTAAAAAGAAAAAACCCCAGAAGTTTCTCTGTTCTCCTGGCAGCCACAGGCTCAGTGCCAGGACAGAAACATGGATAGGTCTATTTACCTGTCCCTCAGATATGCAGCCATTCTCTATTGGGCAGTTGGMCAAAAAACCCACCCAAATACTTTGGTACATAAAGCAGAACACAGAACTTCTCTGTGTTTCTTGGGATGTTGTAGCCAGGTACAATGGGCTTGCATGTACCTGTGCTTGGGTTCTATTTTTTCTTTTATTGTTTATTATTTTATAAATTTAATAAAACTTTTGCTTTACAAAACATACCTAAGGAGCCGTCTCGCAAATTACTTTTAAGCCATTTCTGTGAGGTGCAGGCACTCTCAGAGAGACTTGATACGTCTTCACAGGGCTTATTACACTCTGGCCACTGCAAGACTGTATCACATGTGTTAAGATATTAGTTTTTTGAAGAGGGAAAAGTTCAAAAGCCCTATTCCTAAATTTCTGTAAGTATGCACCCCTAATATATGCACCCCTTGTATTAAAACTATATAGGCAAGGCTCATATAAGTATTCAAAATTCTTGTGTACAGAAAAACTTATCCTGGTTACAAATCTGAAGGGCTGTAAGGTTTAACAATAACAACAGATATATTTAGGAGGCTAAAATTTACCATATCTTGCAATAATTAGAAATGATGAATCTTAACTGTCCAAGCATGAGAAGATTGATTGCTTCCAGGATGAACATATCAGTTTGTGRAGACAGAAGAAAAATCAGTCTTAAGCAATTTGACTGTATAAATAGAGAATACTTRAAACTGATCTGGGATCAAGACTTATCAAATATAATCTTGGGAATATATAAACCTGAGCATAAATCAGGTAAAAGTAGAAATTACAGGATTTACATCAGAAGTGGCATCTAGAGAGTGCATTTCACAACTGACTATACAGCTTGTTACTGCTCTATACATGTAGTTCCCTGGCCAAAAAAAGCCCAAAAAGCCAACAAAAGCATGCAAGAAAGCAAACAAGCCATCAAAATAATGACCAGATCTAACCAATCTAAATGCACAAAATTATTTCAGTTTTCAAATCAGTTAGGCTTTGAATTTYCTTGTTTCAGAAGCTGAATTGCACTCTGGTGAGTTATTAAAACTTTTAAACTTTGAAAGGTTAATGTTGTAATTAGCAGTGACCTTAATGTAAATTATTAATTTAGTCATTTTGAAACTAATGGAATAATCTAAACACTGTAAATGCCTTCCACAGCTCACCTTTAAGAGCAGTGACTGATCTTGTTACTCGTCAGATTTGTTTAAATGTTTCAAGCAGGGTTTACTGATAAATAAAATGGGGGACATGAGAAAGAGTGCATTATATCGTGGAAGTATTCCTTTATTTTCTTTAGGGGCAGAGCATATCCTTGAAGTGAAAGGAAAGGCTACTGAATTCTTTAGATTTGGAAGTACATTTCTTTGAAGTTAAACATCAATGAAAGCAAGTAGGGCTATCTCAAATTGTGTATTTCATAACATATTTAAAACTCCCTAAATTTGGAACCACCAAGGGTTTCTTTCACATGACAAATTCTTAACTTCATGATGTCAATCTCAGGCTAATAAATRTGCAGCAACACCAAATACTTATTMTTAAATGCAGTCAAACCAGTCACAYCCTGTGATAGCTCATCACCCAGCTRAAGATTATTTTGCTGCCAAGTCACATGTTTTTTGTGGAACAGGTACTTCCCTTCTGCCACCCTTCTTAATTCACTGCTCAAAATACAAATTTTTCTCTTGTGCTTTTTATCACTTACAGTCATAGGTATTTGTCAACTGTCCTTCCAGACTAAGTCACTGGCTTCCCATAACAGTTCAACCTTCTACACCACAAGTGTCAGTCTCCCTAGACCTGAAGATCATTTATGYTTTACTTGAAGGATTAATGTTTACAAAAAGACAAAAAATAGTTAGTGTTAAGAGGACTGACAGGAACTGAAGAAAAAACAAACACTGAACCTAAACAGACAACAGAGATGTGTTTTGAGCTTTTATTAATCGGTTAAGAGCACAAATAGGTTTCTCAAACACTGATATTTGGCCACTGTGGTTCAATTCCTTCTTACCTTATATAAATAAGTCTCAATTGAAAACAAGATCACTCAAGTTTATATGATAYAATGATAAAATGTGAATGAAGACTAAGTTGGGGTGTCCACCTTCTTAATACATCAGCAGAAAAGAATCTTGCATCTGACTTCACCT
>CADDXX010000244.1:324336-335434 GCA_902810485.1 Alauda arvensis | reverse complement strand
CTCAGAAGGTCATAGCAACTTTATTCTTTAACAAACTGTCAGTATTTTKGGTGATCAGAATTTTGTGGTAGAGAAAATATTAACTTGGAATAACRCATTTGTCATCCACTGAACTCCAAGGCTTCCTACTTTCTCACTGTATGTCCATGATGTATTTCATGTAGAAAAGGAAAAAGAAARCCAACTCTTCTGGATAGTATATTGSTGTACTCAAGAATTTYTTYCTATTTTTATAAAATGTATTTTCTTCATTATGTTATTAAAGACGCATAAGCCCTAAGTCTCATTGAAGGCATTTCATTATGTTGAAGATAGGTGTAGATTTGCAAAAACACTTAGTTATCTAAATGTCATCAATGTAATTTCTAAAAAAAATCTAGATTAGCTGTCCAGGTGCTTTTTCAAGYAGTTAATTCCTTCAAAAATTCAGTCTGCAAGTCTTATCTCAGAGTTCAAAATTAAAGAGGTGATGCAATGCGTAGAAAGATGCTAACAACATCAACAGCTATTCTAAGATTATTATGGAGGCATTTTAATCAATAACATTTGAYCCTTTTGGGACTAGGACCAATGGGAGACATAGTGTATCTGCTATTGACACTATGATAATATATGTATGAATATTACTCCTATGGATATAAAACCAATGTGGAAAAATTAAATTWATTTAAGGAATTATATTTCTTATTAAAATTGCAGCTGGAGGCCTTTAATCTGGCTCTGACTGTGGTGCCAACCCTTACGTGTTAGTCAGTAGTACGATATATTTACTATCTGAGACAAATAAAAGACAAACAGTGATAAAATGGAAAAAAATCTGTCAAAATTAATCCTTTCTTTCATATACATTCAATTACTGTCAAAAAACATGTACATTTCAAATACATTCAATTATTGTCAAAAAATTTGAAGTATTTAATCTTTAATGTATGAATATTTGCTTTATACTGTTTTATTGGGAATTTAAAGCTAAGAAATGTATGGTAGTTAATTTTCTTGATCTTCTTCAATAATCTTCTTTACCAGCCAATTAGGGAATACCTAGTTGTTTGCAACAGTTTGTCAGTTATAGATAAATAGACATGTTGGAAAAGTGAGAGGCTTCAGAATGGTGAAAGTAAACTAAAGAATTGGTTTTGTACCAAGATCCTTCTATAAGGGAAGAAGTGGTATTTGTTACATGCTATGGCAAAATAACAATATCAACTATGCTATTTCAGCAAAAATTTGGACATGTGTTCATCGATAGGATAGTACAAAGGTGAGTAAGCCCACTGGGGAATGCAATTTGGGCCCAAATCACTGAGATTAGATACTTTTCTTTAAGTCTGTAAGAGTTCTTTTACCATAAGGAAGCAGAAAATTTAGGCAACAGTGAATCTGCATGCTTATGCTATACTTGACTCCCATTCTGCTCTTATAAATAGGATCTAGAGTTATTCTTAATCATTATATTGATAATGACCTAATAAATTCAATACTTCTTCATTGTATGCATTTTACATCATACTTCTCAAAAATGCATCTTAACATTCTTCTTTCAAAATCCCTGCAAGACTCTATTACTGCCAAAAATAGTAGTTGTAGCAATGTCTTAATTAGCTAAACAGCACTAACAGATATCAATTCAATACAGTACATTCCAATCAGATCCATCATTATCTCAAATTGAGCCTTGCTTTGGGTGCCAAAAAGGACTGTCATAATTTAACCCCAACTAACAACTAAGCCCCACACAGCCACTTGCTCACTCCCCTACCAATGGGGAGAGAACATGAAAGGTAAAAGATAGTTAAGTAGRGGAAGGAAAAGTTGTGCACAGAAGCAAAGCAAAACAAGGAATTAATTCACTGCTACCCATGGGCGCACAGTGTTCAGTTATCTCCAGGGGAACAGGGTCCATCATGTGCAGTGGTTACTTGGAAAAACAAATATCATCATTTCAAATGTTCCGCTCTCCCTCCTCCTTCTTCCCCCCACTTTACATACTGACTTGATGCCACATGGTCTGGAATACCCCTTTGGTGGATGTGGTCACCCATTCCAGCTGTGCCTCTTCCCAACCACCCAAGAACCCTCAGTCTCCTCACCAGCATGGCAGTRCAAGAAGCAGAAAATGGTTCTGGGCAAGTCCTGCTCAGYAACAATAAAAAGATCTTTTTATTATCAACTCTGTGTTGTTCCACCCTATTCAAAACCAGCCCAATTGTGTTTGCAATTGTACCATATTATCAGATTGCAACMCTGACATCAACATGTCRCACCACTATACTATTACATGGACARSCAGATAATATTAATCTTTGATTTCTGCTTAATTTTTACCAGAGAAAATGTTTTCTGTGCAATACATGCAATATTGAATAACATAGAAGCTATATTTTTACAGATATCTCACTCATATTTATGCATCTGCTGTATAATTTTTCTATTACGCTTATTTTATGCTTTTCCTTATGTAAACCTGCTGTGTAGACTCAACAAAAATATGTGCAGCATATCCTGCATATAACAACAACACTGTTCATCCAATAAACAAATTCAAGCTATGTGATTTGTTCTCTGCCTTTCACCATGGTAAATTAATTTCTAAGTTCTACTACTGCTGTTTTGAGCACCTCTMTTTTTAAATCTGGATCTCAGATCATAAGATCTCCAAGAGCTGCACAAGATACTAACTTCTTCAGGACTAACAGCAATATATCCATCTGTTATCAACTTGTTTATCTCACTTTAAGATTTTTATGAAAGCTGTCCCAAATAAATAGTTAATCCTACCTAAGGAATATTGTTAATTAGTGCTAAAACTTACAAAAAAATCCAAACCCAGCAGAGCCAAACAAACCAAGCCAACCAACCAACCAACCAAGACTAGCAATGTGTAAACACTCCCATTTTCCTTTTAGTTTTACCATTTTCTGTATATGTAGAAGATATGCCATGCACAAGTAGAGGTACTCATCTAATTCAAATATTCATGCTGGGCATGTCCTTGGGTTTACACTACCTTGTCCTCTCAAAAAAAATCCCCATAACTGAAAACCTCACTTTCATTCCTCTCTCCTCTGCCCCTTCTTTCCAGTCATAACCAGTTAGGTTTTGTGTCTTTCTCCAGTCTCCCAAATTTAATAAAATAGCTATGTAACTATGCAATATTTTCACCACCAAAAGCATGGCCCTTTTTCACAATTGCATCTTTCTGGCATCTGAGTAACTTGACAGGAATTACTTCATCAGATAGTTTGGACTCTATTTGAAAATCTCCTGGCAATGTACAGAGCATTAAAAAGCTTTTCCTGATGCCCAGTTATCTTTTCTGCTTCTAGTTTTAGAGTTATTTCTTTCTGAGAAAGTATCTCAGAAGGCACAGTCTCAGTCCTCTAAAGGAAATGGAATTTTCTTCCTATAATTTGGCTGCAAAAGCTTTCCTTCCTGTAGAGTTGTAGATTGAAGYGTGATAATTTTCCAGGGATGTTTTTTCTCGACCTGAATCTTGAAACATTGCTACTATCAGTGGGATGGGAAGTTTGTCTTGTTTGGCACAGTATATACAAAGGAGTGGAATCCCCTAAAGAAAATGAAATAAAGTTAATTCTTTGCAATTATGAACTTTAAAAAATCTTTTAAGAAACTTTTTTACTTGAAAGAGCATATAGTAAAGAGCTGACTAAAAAAAAGCTTGCTTCAACAAACATATAAATGGTAATATGAGTAAATGACAAAGGGACAAAAAGGCTTTCAAAATATGCCTCCTCCCACACACATCATAATAGCCTCTTGTTGCGAGSAAAGGTTAACCTTTTATCCAATGCTTGCTTTTCATGCTATATAATTTTTTAATACTGCTCTCTAAGAGATGTGTTTCTGAGGCAGCAGACTGACTTTGAGTTCATGCCCCATGCAGAACCCAACTTACAAGACCCAAAAGGACCCCAAAAGCTGTCCTTTTCGTTGTTGTTGCTGTTAAATTTTGTGCAAAATGGGACAGTTTTTATAGGGAACCTCAGTCCACAGTAATCCTTTTTGTCTCCCACTGAAAACAAACCAGATATTCTTACAAGTTTAATTAGAAGTCATAGAGAGTTGGAACAACTTTAAGGTATCAAGAATGAATATTCTTTACCTAGATATAGCTGGAGTGGCATGGAAGTGCAGTTGTCATTGCCAGCTATTAGTCTAAAAAAATTACCATAACTTGGAGAAACATCTCAAGAGTTTTTGGGTGACAGCTCAAAGCAAAAACCTGAAGATACTGATCTATATATCTTTTGGAAAGACATTAAAACATCAGAGAAAATCCAGTGTAAAAATGCACTTCGCATTATTATAGTCCAATTACRGGCAATTTCTTAGTGTAGCGTTCATGAATTTCAATGCTTAGCTCTCCTCACAAATATACAGAGCACATAAAAGAAGTATCATGTATTCTAGAATCAGATTTCAGCATTCAAAACTTAAATTCACTTGCTGAAAGCTGGTACAACAAAAGCATATTAAGAGACATGAGGTAAACACTGAGGTAGGCCCCAGTTTGTGCTAGGACCCAGCACCCAAATTTTGCATGGTTCAAGGCTTTTAACTGAAATTAGCTCCTATCTGTCTCTCAGTATTTAATGCTCACAGTTGTATTATATTGTGTGCACTTCTGAAGCAGATCTTTCACTTCAGTTTCATCCAGAAGGCATCTTCTCTGCATCTTCACTAAATGAACTGAAGCCTGGTCAGTGGAAGAAGAGGATTCACTTTGAAAGCCTGGCCCGAACCCTAGTAAGAGTGTGAACATGGTGTTTTTAAAACAGAGTTTTACTGAAACTCACTTTAGTTGTAAATATCAAAGTAATCAAAGACAACTTTATATTTGTGGATGATGCAAATAWAAATGAAAGACAAGTAGAGGATATATTGATTCCAAGATCTAGTGGTTTAAGCAAATAATATTTCTAGAATGCTACTATTTCTGAAATGTTCCATTGTATATGGTTTTAAAAATATCTGCCTATGAAACAAACTGTAAAGCTATCTGTGACATGTTTGTGATGTCACTAGATCATGTGATAGAGCAAATACTTAATACAGCAAACCATCAACAACACATGGATTTTTAGAGACACCTCCATGAATTTTTTAGCAAGATAAGAAAACATTAGCTGTCATTGTTCTTAAAACTAAATTACATTAAAATAAATGTAAATAGATAAAAATCTCTCAGTTTTAATTAGCTACCTATCAGTATGTTCTCCACTTTGGTGAGTTCATTAATCTTTTTTACTTTTTAGCTCTAAAAGAATTATAGGATACTAAAGACAGAAACTATTTAAACTCATAGACATGCAACCAGATATTTCTTGGAGAAGTTTGAGATATGTGCAATTTCAGAATTTATTAACTTAAATGGCCAGGTCTACCTTAGCTCTTCAGAATCCATTTATAATAAAATCAGAAACTATTTACATGCTGTACAGCATAAACCACTATAGTTAAATTAAAGTCTCTCGAGCAAGTGGTTAAATATTTTTGTATTTTTTTCCTTTTCCGATYTTATATATACAGCAAAATATTTATCAGAAGAATAGCAGTTCCTGTCCTAAGTGGTACAAGTACTCTTGTGTATAAAATTTATTTCATTGAGGCCTTAAGTTTTAGCTTTTATTTTTCCAGATTCCATGCTCTTTCTGCTGTAGTTTTGAGTCTCATATTAAGTGCTAGTAGGTAGTAGCTAGACAAAACAAATCCTTTCCTGATGAAAACCAAGGACAACTTCTGGCTCAAAAGCATAAACAACGATGGACTGAAGAGAAAAACAAGAAGGACGAGATTTCACAGCCTGGAGCTGTAATTGGACAATTAAACCCCAATATGCAAATGGACCCAAACTTACAAAAGTGTAAGGCCTCCGTGACCAGGGGCCCTGGTGACAATTCAGGGTCCACCTGGTTTGATTCTGGTGTCCCAGGGGTATCCTGGGGGCCTTTCAAAAAATATCTGTTTTATTCTCTGTTTCAAGTCAGCTTTCCCAAGGCATCATCATAATATGTTCCATAAGGTTGAAATCTTCTTTATTTTTCCTAATCAGTTCACCTTTCAACAAGCCTTGCTAGATCATTGAATCATGACAAATGATTCTTTACATATTARGACACTCAGTTCACACTGATGAACTAACAAATTAAAATATAACATAAAATGATGACACTGAGAATACAAGGGACAGTCCTTTTGATGTCAGGAAAGAATTCATCATTAGGCCAAGATCTGCCCTTTAATTAAAACATTATCACACTGATAATGCCAAATGAAATGCAGTTTTGAGGAATCCAGTGAAATAACACTAAAGTGACAGAAGCTATCTCACATTTTTTGTCCAGAAGCAGCCATATTTCATTACACATAACTGAATGTTAGAAAGCAATCTGGTGTGTTTTGCCATCCTTGTCTCAGGCTAAGGTAATTATTAGTCTGAGAGTTTCTCTCTTTCTCTCCCCCCCACCTTTCTTTTTTAACTGTGCTTACCCAAGAGGAAAATGAACCATGGTACTTATCAGCATAATGCATACATCAGTGATTGCAAAGGCAACTTTCCATGGCTGAAGCCATAGGTTAGCTGCAAATCCATTAGTGATTAAAAAGAAAAGAAAAAAATAAAAATAAATATCTTTGAATCTAGGCTATAGCTGAGTGATAAGTGCAGAAAAGTCACAAAACATGACAATGTAATTTGCATTAGTATTGGATCAGAAAGGCTGTTAAAAGACCAAGCAACAGAGGTGAAAAAACTATCCAAAAGGGGACTGAAAACAAAGTTCCTAAAAGAATAGTGGTAATGATATCAAAAATTCTTCAGTCATGTAGTTAGAAAAAAAACAGTCTAGAAAGAAAAACTTGACTACAAGGATTTGGTTTTTTTGCATGAAAGGATTGTAAATATCAGATTATAAAAATAATACAATAATTAAAAGACCCTTAAGATCTTAGGAACAATGACCTTAGACTAAAAAGATGCTAACATTATAGTCTATTGAAGATGAAGCATTTAAAAAAATATATRTGGTTTTGGATTTGTTTTAGTTTTGTTATCTGTTTTAATTTCAAGTTGTGGAGATTACATTTTAATAATTCTCATTTCAATTTTGTATCTTTCAAAGATATCTCCATATGACAAAGACTTTTTTWAATTGCTTATATTACTTATCAGTACTCCATAATGTCTTCAAAGTTTCATGACATTTCAAAAATGACCCAGGTCTACAATCACTGGGGAAAAAAATATATACTACACACACAAAATTCCACTATAAATGTAACAAACTTCCTTTTCTGGTAAAAAGAAAGTTTCAGAATGAAGAAGCATCATTCTATATGCAGCTATTCTTGAAAACTAAAATATTAGTTTACCTATGAATCCTGTTTCCAGACAGCCAGATAGTGTTTATATTATCTATTATTCGTTAATTTAAATTAAAATATGTTTTCTGTGTCTTTTATCAAGTCTTCATTTAATCAGAAAAATAACCTTCAGTCGTTGTATCCAAGGGTTAATAAGACAGGTATAACTAAGACTCACATGTTGGGCATTTTGCTGACTTCACAGAAAGATCAGCTATTCTTCATATCCCTGCAAGATGGAAGACTTTTTGTATATAATAGGTTACAGCAGGATTCCACAAAATAATTTGGTTTCTGATAACTTATCCATCTCACAATTTATACTGTTTACTTTGAAATATAGTAAATTTGAGGTTGAATGCACTACATATTCTTGTAATTAATTGCAATTAATTGTAATTAATTATTTATTAGTCACATCAAATATGTTGCTTAAAACCTAGTTATCCAAACTATCCAATGATGAAGTTTTATAAACAGAATTAAAAATTCACCATTGATATCATAAAAAGAAGGTATTGAATCTCTTCTTAAATTTAATTATGAAAACAGAGAAATAATGGGGTTCAGTAATAGTAACTGTTGGTTCTAGCAGAGGAAAGCTAAAGATTTTTAAACAGAATAGAGATTAAAGAAATTCACGTTTCTATAGCGTCTTGGTTTGCCTGAAAGAGYGAGAGAATTTAAATCCCATGACTGCTTAAAAAATGTCATTAATTTAAATATTTGGACACCAAAATCTTGCATGTACACAAGTTCCATTCAAATACTAGCTTCACTAGTTGCTTTAGGAATATTTTCTAATTGTGCAAATGTCTTTACCTCTCCCCTACATTTCCTAATATATACTAATATTTAGAAAGGGTTTGCTCTACCTTTTTTTTTTTTTGCTTTAATGAAATGTACTGCTACTATATAATTGTATTCTTGGCTGCTTAAAATGTGAAAAATGCAATCCCAAAGAGAGATCTTCYGGATCAGTCTCACTTTTTGTGATATAACTGGTTAAGTTTTTCCAATCTTTTGACATTCCAGTGATGTTTGTATGAAGGGCCATTTAGAAGAAATTGCACACAGAACTGAATACACTATTTTACATGCACTCATTACTTTTGTCTCTGTGTGTGTGTGTGTGCCTGTGTGCATYTTCTGTCTGCATGTCAACCTTTTTGCACAGTTTTAAGCACAGGGTTATACTTTGCTTCTTTATTTGCTGCAAAAGACAGCCTGATGAATTTTGTGTGACTTGGTCACTCATTTCCACAAACTCGTAACTCCTGAGCTTATGATGGATAACCTAAATTTAGGTTAAAACAGATTTATAGCTAGAGTATAACTGGCAGTCTGAACTATRTTCAAATGCACTGCATAACTGAGGATGAGTGCAGGAATGACATCTGGTTGTTTCTGCTATAGGTACCAAGCCATTGCCTGATTGAGGGTGGAAGGCACCCCTGGAGGTCACCAAGGCTGACAATCTCTGTGTGTGTTCCACCAGTCGTAGCCAGAGTGGTTGGCTCAATAAAGTAGATCCAGGTGGTATATGAACAGTACAGGAACAGAAGAACATTAAGACTGGTACTTTAAGTTAAATGTTTGATTGGTTTGGTTTTGTTTGATGCTGTTTTTGTGGGGGATTTGCTTGTTTAGGGTTTTTTGTTTGGTTGGTTTGGTTTTATTGTTTTTTGGAAGGGGTCAGTTGTTTGTTTTGTTTTCTATAGGAATGGAATTAACTATTGTATTTTTAATATGTAACCATTGGTTTCTTCTGGAAATATTTATCACATGTTAATCAGAATCTTACTGAATATTTTAGCTTGTTTAAAAATGGTGAAAACAGAGCAAGGCCACCTCTAATCTTCACCTATGCCAGTATGACTCAGGTTCCACCTAAAACTGCAATTTGTATCTACTCTGACCATAGGCCTTGCTATGTACATCTGTTGTTTTTCTTCTTCGTTTTCAATAGATTTTCTGTTGAAATGCATTCTTATTCTGTGATRTTGCTCAAGCAGTACAGAAGCTACAGAATTCTGACTGCCAGAAGACCACCCAGAAGAGCCACTTCCAGCTAGTTGTTGATGTGCCTGATCCCTGAGGAGCTTTGCAGGGAGTCTACAGAGAGRACACAGCTGCTGCATATTGTGTGAGAGAAACAGGACAGTGGAGAAATAGGATCAGTAAGACAAGATCMAGGTAGAACTAAAAAGCAAAGAGCATACATTTAAAAATTTGTCAAGGYTGGAATTTCTAAGGATGGAAATACCAGTTTTTTGGGGGGTAAGAGTTGTCAGTTGCTGGGTCTGCCATGACTGCACTAATAAGAGAACAGCTGATTTAGGACTTCTGTGAATACATGATCCCACAGTCTAYTGCATTCCCCAGAAAGAGGTGGTGCTGCAAATGAGAACCTCTACATTAAAATGAAGGAAGACAATCTTGCTCTTGTTAGAGGAGGCAGACAATTACTTCATTGGGTAGRGTAGGTTTTCTAGAAACAGCATTCCTAAGCCTGGATATTTTTCAGAGTCCTTCCTTTTTTATATTGAGATGAAATTTAGTCATGACACCTGTTCTTATAAGGTGTTTTTCCTAGAGTCCAAGCAAAGCAGTTAGTGCTATTTTTTGATCTCTCAGTTCTAKCTACTGTTTGCTTTTTAAACCCTGAAGCAATTGTTAAAGGTTACTTTGAYTATACCCTAAATTTATTTTCCCTCTGGAAGAATAATGATCTTTCTGTCTATTTCTTTTGAAAATGTCTTCGCAGCAGCTAAAAGTTTGCAGAGAATAACATTTTGCCCTAAGCTAATACAAGCTGAACTAGATGCCAACAGACAAGCTTCCAAGAGGAGTGTCATGGGGATAACTCTCAAACACCTCCCAGTAAAGACAGGCTGAGAGGGCTGGGGTTGTTCAACCTGTTGAAGAGAAGGCTCTGGTTAGATCTTCTAGAAACCTGGATTTAAAAGCCCTTTATTTAGGAATTGTAGTGGCAGGATGAGGGGTAATGGTTTTAAACTGAAAGAGGAGAAATTTTGATAGATATTGAAAAGTAATTTGTTACTGTGGTGGTAGTGAGGCAATGAAAGAGTTTGCCCAGAAAAGCTGTGAATGTTCCATCTCTGAAGTGTTCAAGGCCAGACTGGATGTCAGCTTTGAGCAACCTGGCCTAGTGAAAGATTTCCCTACCCATGGCAGTGGGACTGGGAAGTAGATGATCTTGAATAAAGCTTCAATTCCAAACCAACTCCATGACCTTAMGATTATATGATTGTTGTGTTTTAACCCTGTTTAACCAGGTTTTAACCCTGTCTGGCAACTAAGCACCACACAATTGTTCTTATCTGCCCTAGAGGGAGAATGGTTGAAAGGCTGAAAGCATGAAAATTCATGGCTTGAGATGAACACAGTTTAATAAATAAAACCAAGGTATACCTGCAAGCAAAGCAAAACAAGGAATCAATTCCCTACTTCCTATCAGCAGGCAAGTCCTTGGCCACATCCAGGAAAGAAGGGTTGCATTATGCACCATGTTATTTGGGAATGTCACAAATCAGAATGTTCCTCCTTCTTCCTATTTCTTTTCCTCCTCTTCCTCCTCTTCTTCTTCCTCTTCTTTCTCTCCTTCTCCTTCTCCTTCTCCTTCTCCTTCTCCTTCTCCTTCTCCTTCTCCTTCTCCTTCTCCTTCTCCTTCTCCTTCTCCTTCTCCTTCTCC